>VDFB02101898.1:0-37497 GCA_007258455.2 Sequoia sempervirens | reverse complement strand
GTCATCTAGAAAGACATTAAAGTATGAGGATGAAATCAGATAGATTGAAGAAGAAGAAAGAGAGCTATAAGATTTGGAAGGACTTATTGTCAAAAGAGAATAGAGAGGAAAAGGTAAGTATGAAGGAAAATTTCCTCTTAAATTATTTTCTTGTAATAAGATAGGTCATTTTGCATCAAGGTGTCTAGAAAGAGTTGCTAAACCAAGACATAACAAACCTATATTTCAAAAGAAGTGTTACTATGTTGCTGATGAAGGTGTGATAGACGATGAATCTGATAAAGGAAATAGAAGTGATGATGAATGGGTATTTATTGCTATCAAGGAAAATAGTCTTGTATCTACTAAATTTGTTGGTTGTACTAATGTGGAAAAAGCTCTAGTTGCTCGAGTTGAAGAAAAAGATGAATGGACGATTGATAGTGGATGTTCACATCATATGACAAGAGACAAACGTAAGTTTGTAAGCTTGGAAAAGTATGATGGTGGCGTTGTGAGATTTGGTGATAATACAATTGGTGCACGATCAGTGGAAGAGGTTGCATTTCTCTTGATGGAAAGCATACTATTGATTATGTTCTATATGTAGAAGGATTGAAGCATAATCTTTTGAGTGTTGGTCAAAAGGTTGATAAAGGATACAAGCTTTAGGTCAAGGATGGAAAGTGCGGAATATTGAGTTTCATAAATGAAATTGCATCAAGTACAAAGATAAAAGGTAATATCTTTCACTTGAGTGCTATTAGTAAAAGTTGTTTGATTGCTCAAGGGTATGTGCAGGATCATGATGGGCCAAAAAGTGGTGATATGATGGGTATTTGTAGGGTATGTGGCTGACAACTTTTTTCTGTCCCAAAATTGATGAAATGAAAAGGGTTTTTAAAGGAGATTCTTGGCTTTCCACTAATATAAATTATGCTATAATTTGAATTTAATAAATAATTATTATTCATTTTCTATTTGAATTATGATCAAAGTCCTGATTGATAGGCTAATTGAAAAACATTTATAGCTTTCAAACATGATCACATTTTTTGAATCTGAAACATGCGTCACTCTCTATGCTTTGCATACTATAGGATTAAAAAAAGAAAAATTAAATTTCATGAATTTTTGACCAAGTTAAGGTGGTTAGACATACGAGTTTTTATATTTTTTAAAAGTTGTAATAAAAAATTCATAATTAATTATTTTATTGGAAAAAAATTACAAAAAAAATGCATCACATCTAGACATGAGTCCTCTACTTATATGAAAAATATTATCATTTTATTGTGGTTAGGGTGGTCAGACAAACACCTACTTATTTTTTCCTTGAAATTTAAGTACTACTACATTGAAATTTCAAAATTTCACCAAATAGATTTTTTCTTTTTCTAAATAAGTCTATTAGTTTAGAAACTACAGTCAATTTGCTATAGATTCTATTCTTGCATATTTTTGAAATAATATAGATAACTTATTCAAATTTTTACATCAAGTTTCCTAACTCTTATTTTTTTGATTTTTTTGCCACTTAAGGGCCTATCTTTTCCATGATGATCTTACACGTACCCTCAAGTTGATGAAAGTTGGTTATGGCATAGGAGGTTATTTCATGTTAACTTTGATAATATTTTCAAGATAAGTTCCACTAAGGTTGTGAGAGATCTACCTAAGTTGGTGAAACCTACTAATGCAATATGTAAGGAATGTCAATTGGGAAAGCAAACTAGAATTTCATTTCGAAGTAAAAAGAATTGTTCATATGAATTGTTAGAGCTAGTGCATTATGATCCATGTGGTACCTCTAAGGTCAGAAGTTTACAAGTTTATAGACCTATTTCATGTTACTCATTGATGATTATTCTAGAAGGGTATGGGTTAATTTCTTAAGGAAGAAATCTAAAGCACTAGAAAAGTCCAAAATCTTTAAAACTATGGTTGAGATAGAGATAGGTTTGAAGATTAAATGTCTAAGATCAGATAGAGGTGGTGAATTTAATTCCTTTTGTGAATAGCATGGAATAAAGAGACAATTATCTACACCATGGAATCCTCAACAAAATAGAGTTGTGGAAAGGAAGAACAAAACAATTGAAGATGCTACTAGAAATATGATGCTGGAAGGAAATGTTCCTCATATATATTGGAGAGAAGCTGTGAGTACTGTTGGAAAAAAAGGACAAAGAACTAAGAGGGGGGTGAATTAGTTGTCACAAAATAATGAACTTTTCAAAATTTCATTAACTTAATCTTAGATCTAATGAATAAGGAATTAACCATAAGAAATTAACACACTAGAGAGATAGAGAACACCAATTTTTTTTACATGGAAACCCTATTAGGGGAAAAACCATGGTGGAGATTAGTCCACAATATTATACCCTATTAAAAGTATAATGAAAATAATAAAGGGGAATGCACATGCATTCAGGAACACTTCCTAGAGCTCACTGCTTACAATTATTGAAGGGGTTCACTTCCCAACAATATAGAATAGGATTAAAATACGTAGGGTATGAACTAAGAAAATAGCTTCTATGCAAGCCTGATTATAGTTCCAATTAAGCACATAAAACTCCTTTACTCAAACTACTTCACACTTCACTCAATCTTCTTCACACTCTACTCTGTAATTGAATGATATTCACACATACACACATATGAGCACACCCAACACATGAAGCACCTCTTTCACACACTACACTGATGAAACAATCACTCTTATATATCCACTACATGAGATTACATCAACTTAGTTTGATAGAAAAATAAATAAAACATAATTACAATGTTGACCTAAATTTACAAATAAATATTCAATGTGGATCCACCAAGGTTGGCCATAACATAGTGGAGACCTAAATTAACAACTCCAACAAAAAAAGACTTCAATGAATATCTCCTTGAAGATCCACAACACGGTACCATCATAATGTCTCCCAAGAACATGAAAAATTGAACATACAGAGAAAAATCTTTGACCATGAACACATTGATCAATGTGGGTGTACCAAAAATATAGAGCATGATCTAGAAGCATCCAAAAATATCAAGAAACAATAGAGAATTATCCACAACAATTGAGATTACCATAATCACACAAACTTCACTCAGGAACACTAACAGAGACAACAAAAATATTGTCAAATGACAACATGATCAAATGTATACATGGACCTTTTAAAATTCTAGTAGATGATCTAGATACACTAAAAAATAAACCCTTTAGTCCACAACAACTGAACTACAATGTACAAAACAATATGCCTTCATGACCTACACAATTCCATTGGAAACCTAGAACACTTTCTTTTACAATTTTCTCAATATCCTTGACATATACAACCTTTGATACACCAAATGCTAATATTGTTGACATCAATGGCAACCACATATCAGCAACACATCCAAAACATCCAAAAACATCCCCCTTTGGCATTGATGGCAAAACATGATGTTAGAAATACCATCAATCCAACACACTTGCTTCTCAACTACCCTTCTCCCACAAGGATCTTCTCCTCAGAAGATTTAAATTCACATTTCACTTCTCCCCCTTTGACATCAATGGTAAAGGTAACCATGAATTTTCCATATACACGCTTTGAACCACATATCTTCCCATCTGACTACTCCCCCTAAGTAGTAGCCACATAAACATCAATCTAAATTTGGATATAGCAATGTAGCTCAAAGATTAATTTAAATAAATTCATCTTTTAGTTCTTATCAGGAGGGGTAATTACCCCTAGCATTCCTTTGAGATACTCAAAAGTATTCTTCGGAAATGACTTAGTAAAGATGTCTGCAATTTGTTCTTTGGCAGGCACATACTCCAATCTGACTTCTTTCTCATTCACTTTCTCCCTCAAGAAGTGAAAAATTGATTGATATATGTTTAGTCTTAGAGTGTAGCTCCAAATTCTTTGAAATATTTATTGCACTTGAATTGTCATAGTATATGGAAATAGGATCTTCATATATCACCTTGATATCTTTCAACATTTTTTTCATCCATATCACTTGAGTACAATTATTTACATCAATAATATATTCTACTTCTACAGTAGATAGAGAAATGGAATTCTAATTTTTGCTCAACTAGGACACCAGCTTCTTCCCTAGAAAGAAAGCACCAGGGCATGTGTAGGATCATGATGGGCCAAAAAGTGGCAATATTATGGGTATTTGTAGGGTATGTGGCTGATGACCTTTTTTTTACCCAAAATTGATGAAACGAAAAGGGTTTTTAGAGGAAATTCTAAGCTTTCCACCAATATAAATTATACTTTAATTTGAATTTAATAAATAATTATTATTTATTTTCTATTAAAATTACGACTAAATTCCTAATCGATAGGCTGATTGAAAAACATCTATAGCTTTTAAACAATATCACATTTTTTGAATCTGAAACATGCGTCACATTCTATGCTTCACATACTATAGGATTAAAAAAATAAAAAATAAATTTCATGAATTTTTGACCAAGTTAAGGTGGTCAGACATACAAGTTTTTATACTTTTTAAAAGTTGTAATAAAAAATTCATAATTAATTATTTAATTGGGAAAAAATTAAAAAAAATATGCATCACATTCGGACATGAGAGGTACTTATATAAAAAATATTATTTTTTCCCTGAAATTTAAGTACTACTGTATTGAAATTTCAAATTTTCACCAAATAGATTTAAAAAAAAAACCTAGTAGTTTAGAAAACTACATTCAATTTTCTACAAATTTTATTCTTACATATTTTTGAAATAATATAGATAAGTTATTCAAATTTTTACGTCAAGTTGCCTAACACTGATTTTTTTGAATTTTTTGCCACTTAAGGGCCTATTTTTTCCATGATGATCCTGCACATACCCACCACCACTAGTACTTTTCCTATCATCTACATGTCTAGCCCAATTTAAATTAGTATATGAACTCAAAGTAAGATCATGATCCTTTGGATACCAAAGTCCAAATTCAACTCTTCCTTTCAGATATCTAAAGATTCTCTTAATAGTAGTCACATGAGACTCTTTTGGATCAGCCTGAAATCTAGCAACCATACATACAACATTCATAATGTCTGGTCTAGTTTGTGTTAAGTAGAGCAATCCACCAATCATTGACCTATACCTTATTTGATTCTCCTTAGGAGAATCATCATTCTATGTTAGCTTGCATCCGGTCACCATGGAAGTACCAACATGCTTTGATTCTTCCATCCAAAATTTCTTCAATAGTTCTCTCACATATTTGGACTGAGATATGAAATTTCCCTTGTCTAACCAGGTCACTTGCAATCCTAGAAATAAATTAATCTTTTCAATCATACTCATCTCAAATTCATTCTTCATTTCATCAGAAAACTGAACATGCATAGATTATCATCTCCTCCAAAAATAATGTCATCAACAAAGACCTCAATAATCAACTCTTTATCATGATCCAACTTGAAATATAAGTTTCTATCAACAATACCTTTAGTGAATCCAAGCTTCAATAAGTATTTGTCCTATCTAGCATACTAGGCTTAAGGGGATTGTTTAAGTCCATATAGAGCTTTCTTCAAGTGGAAAACCATATCTTCCTTGTCAGTTAGCTGAAATCTATCTGGATGTTCAATGTATACTTCTTCTAGTTCTCCATTTAGAAATTATGACTTCACGTCCATTTGATAGAATTTATAGTTCTTGTATACAACATAAGCAAGAAATAGTCTAATAGCTTCAATTCTGGTAATAGGGGCAAAGGTTTCTTCAAATTAAACACGTTCCATCTATGAATACCCTTTACATACCAATCTTGGTTTATTCTAGACAACTTTACCTTGTTCATTCAGCTTGTATCTTGCATCTTCCATCTTTGAATTGTATATCATAGCATTTTTCCACCATCTATCCAACACTCAAAATATTATGCTTTAGACCTTCAAAATAAATAACATTATCAGTGTTATCCTTACCACCAAGACAAATATAACCTCTACCACAAATCACACCAACATTGTTGTCTCCAAATCTTACAACACCACCATCATACTTCTCTAGACTTACAATTTTTTTTTTATCACCATTCATATGATGTGAGCATCCAATATCAATAACCCATTCATCCTTTTCTTCAACTTGGGCTACAAGAGCTTTCTGATCTTTAGCAAATTCAGTAGCCACAGGACTATTTTCAATGGTAGCAATGAAAACCCATTCATATTCATTTCCATTATCTTTATCAAACTCATCATCAGTCACTCCTTCTTTACCAAAGTAACATTTATTTTGGAATCTAGACTTGTTAGGCTTAGATATAGGAACTCTTTCAGGACATCTTGATGCAAAATGACCTATTTTACTACAAGAAAAACATTTAATAGGTAACACTCCTTCATACTTACCTTTTCCTATGCCTTCTTTCTTTACAATCAGTGCTTCCAATTCTTCTACCTCTCTTTCTTTATCTTCAAGTTGTTTCAGTTCTTCATCATACTTGGATATCTTTCTAGAACATTCTTAGACCATATATTTGCTTGTTACTTCTGGATACAGTAGCCTTGAATGTAGATTCAATCTTCGGAATAGATTCACCAAATTCACTTAATTCAAAAGCAGCAAGCTTACCAACCAACGTGTCTCTTGACATATTTGTTACTAATCCGAGCTCTTCAATAGCTGGAGCCTTCACTTTGTAGGAGGGGAGAAATGATCTAAGTATCTTAGCTATAATTTCATCCTCATCTAGAGAACCACCAACACATGTAATACCCATCACTATTTCATTTACACTTTGCATAAAAGAAGTGATATTTTCATCTTTACCCATCTTCAAATTCTCATACTTTTCTTTCAAACTCTACAGCTTAGCCCTCTTCACCTGTGCATCTCCTTCATACAATGTTCACCCAAATATCATGAGTTGTCTTAAGTCCTACCACATTTTCCATCTCAAAATCTATTAGAGAACTCAACAAAGCTTCAATAGCCCTGATATTGTGTTTAGCATCTTTGATCTCATCAACAGTGGAGGGACCATTATGAGGAATAACATATGGATCTGTTGTAATCTTCCAGTAGGTTTCACCAATACACCTTAGGTGACATTGCATCCTAAATTTCCACATTGATTATTTAGTTCCATCAAATCTTGGACTATCCTTCTTGAAAGTTTCCATCTCAAATCACCTCAAGCTTTTAGACTTCTTCAAAGGAACCTTCTCTAATACCAATTGTTGGAAAAACAAGGAAAAAAAACTAAGAGGGGAGGTGAATTAGTTTTCACAAAATAATAAACTTTTCAAACTTTCCTTAACTTAATCTCATATCTGATGAATACACAATTACCCTTAAGCAATTAACACATCAGAGAGATAGAGAACACCAAGAAATTTTTACATGGAAACCCTATTAGGGGAAAAACCATGGTGGAGATTAGTCCACAATATTATACCCTATTTAAAGTATAATGAAAATAATAAATGGGAATGCACATGCATTCAGATACACTACCTAGAGCTCACTACTAAATTATAGAAGGGGCTCACTGCCCAACAATATAGAATAGGATTAAAATTCAGAGGGTATGAACTGAGAAAATAGCTTTTGCACAAGCTTGATTATAGTTCCAATTAAGCACATAAAAATCCTTTACTCAAACTACTTCACTTCACTCAATCTTCTTCACACTCTGCTCTGTAATCAAATGATATTCACACATACACACATACGAGCACACCCAACACATGAAGCACCTTTTCCACACACTACACCGATGAAACAATCACTCTTATATATCTGCTACATGAGATTACATCAACTTAGTTGACCAAAAAAAGAAATAAAACATAATTACAATGTCAGCCCAAATTTATAAATAAAATTTCAATGTGGATCCACCAAGGTCAGCCACAACATAGTGTAGACCCAAGTTAACAACTACAACACAAAAAGACTTCAATTAATATCTCCTCGAAGATCCACAACACGGTACCATCGTCATGTCGGCCAAGATCATGAAAAATTAAACATATGGAGAAAAATATTCAACCACGAACACATTGATCAATGTGGATGTACCATAAAGATAGAGCATGATCTAGAAGCATCTAAAAACATCAAGAAATAATAGAGAAACATCCACAACAACTAAGATTACTAGAATCACACAAACTTCACTCAGGAACACTAACAGAGACCACATAAATACTATCAGACCACAACATGATCAAATATATACACAAACCTTTGAAAATTATAATAGATGATCTAGATACACTAAAAAATAAACCCTTTAGTCCACAATAGCTAAACTACAATGTACAAAACAAGACCCTTCATGACCTGCACAGTTCCATTGGGAACCTGGAACACTTTCTTTTACAAATTTCTCAATATCCTCGACATATACAACCTTTGATACACCAAATTCTAATAGTATTGACATCAATGACAACCACATATTAGCAACACATCCACAACATCCAACAAGTACTGTTGTGTACACACTTAACAAGGTACAAACAAAAGATGATATTGGTAAGACCCCTTTTGAGCTATGGACTGGTCAAAAGCCTACTATTAAATACTTCAAGATATTTGGAAGCAGATGTTATATTAAGAGAGGTGAATACATAGGAAATTTTGATGTTAGGAGTGATGAAGGTATCTTTTTGGGTTATTCTACTAAAAGCAAGTCCTACCGGTGCTACAATAAAAGATTAAAGAAAATGGTTGAAAGTGCAAATGTTAAGGTTGATGAAGACTTAGGTACACCATCTGAAACTTGTGGATATGACTCTAATGATCAGGTTAATCATACAAATGAAGGAAAGAGAGTTCAAACTACAAATCAAGTGCAAATCAATTTGGTAAATTAGGAGAATGAAGAAGAAGGAGAAACTAGTGAAAGAGTAGATGAGAGATCAAAAGAGCTTGAAGTTGAAGAAAATCCTAAGAAGACTCTGAGGTATGTAAGATTGAATCATTTAGAAGATTAGATTATTGATGATAAGAATAAAGATTTCCAAACTAGGAGAAAGATTGCAAAAGAATATTGCTTGATTTCAAAAATTGAGCCTACTAGTGTGA
The DNA here is from genome assembly GCA_007258455.2 of Sequoia sempervirens. Taxonomy (NCBI): domain Eukaryota; kingdom Viridiplantae; phylum Streptophyta; class Pinopsida; order Cupressales; family Cupressaceae; genus Sequoia; species Sequoia sempervirens. The sequence goes on along the minus strand of VDFB02101898.1, from coordinate 28,434 downwards.
ATGAAGCATGTAAAGATGAGCATTGGATTGAAGCAATGAAAGAAGAGTTAAAATAGATAGAAAAGAATGATACATGGATTCTTGTTCCCAGACCTAAGGATAAGAATGTAATTGGAACTAAATGGGTCTTTAGAAACAAACTAAATGAGCAGGGTGAAGTGGTTAGAAACAAAGCAAGACTGGTATGTAAAGGATATTAATAGATGGAAGGAATTGATTTTGAAGAGACCTTTGCCCATGTTGCTAGAATTAAATTTGTAAGAATATTTATTTCCTATGTTGCTCACAAGAACTACAAAATTTATCAGATGGATGTCAAATCAACTTTTCTAAATGGTGAATTGGAAGAAGTGTGTGTTGAGCAACCTGATGGATTCTAGTTGACTGATAAAGAAGATATGGTGTGTTAGTTGAAGAAAGCATTGTATGGACTTTAGCAAGCCAATAGAGCATGGTATGCAAGATTGGACAAGTATTTGTTGAAGCTTACATTTAACAAAGGGGAGGGTGCATGAAGTTGGGCTACACTTTTGTGGCCAACTCAAAAAAAAAAATGAAAATCACATAATGCGAGCGCATTATAACACACTTGCATTATGTCATTTTAAAAGAAAAAAAAAGTGAAAGTGATTCATTTTCTATTGTCTATTTTTCTGCTCTACCCACAGCCAAAAAACCTCATTTTCGTGCTCGCGTTCTAGGAGGAGGAATTCTAAAAAATTCATCAACAAAAATTGTTTTTTCCTTGCAAAGATGGCGCGACGATGATGAAGAGGTGTAGGAGGTAAGTATTGTTTGCTATTTATTTTGTATTTCTTAGTTTCAAGTTCATTTTGTTTGTTTTAGGTTTAATTTGATTTTTTTTAAAAATTTGTAGGAGATGCAAATAATCTTGTAAATCCTCAAAATCCTCAACAAGAAGAGAAAAATCCTCAACAACAAAATCCTCAACAAAATCAACCTCCCCCACTAGTCACTCAACACCCTCCTGGCACTCAACAAAATTTAAGGAGTGAAATTGAGAACAACAAAAATAAATTGAGGATCTTATAAGTAGGTTGAGTGATCCAAATGCTTCAACCATAGAAAGAATGACCCTAACGAATTCAATGAAAGAGATGTTAAAAAATGTAGATGTAATCAAAGGAAAAATCAAATTTGTTAGATGGTTAGATCAATAACACTAAAATCCATTGAAATAACGAAGTACAAAGGAAAATGATGAAAAAACAAAATGAATGATATTACCCAGAATCTTCATCCTCCATGGTTCACCTTTGTTACACCTCCTAGCTTGCAATAAATAAAGATGCCCTCAGATTCATGAGCAATTATGACAAATGACAAGACTAAAGCAAGTTTTGAAGGATTTACTCAAAATCTAAATGCCTATGTCTAAAAGCCTATGATTGACAATGCCTATGCCTTGATTAAATGACTATAATAATAAATAATGAAATTGCCTATGGAGATTTAAGTGTGAAAACAAATAAATGCCTATAATAATTATACAAAATTTCAGCATGTGTGTGTTCTTGAAAAATGAGAAGAAGATGACATTTTATAGAAAATGCCATTTCGAATGGACGGACGAAATAAATCAATGAAATGAACGATCCAGATTACACCTAAGAATCCCTAATTAGGGTTAGGGAAAAATCCTTAATCAAACGGTCAGAATAAAATCAGATCGACGGTGGAGAATAAATGAGACAAATTAATTAGAAAATAATGATTTTCGAAAAATCAAGAAGATAAGACTGCCTGATTTGCAAGATTCGAAAAATCAAAGAGATAAGATGTGAACTGAAGATAAGATTTAAAAAATCAAGAATCTGCCTGATTGCTTGATTTTTGGAAGATTAATTACTAATTCGAATTAAAATAATTTAGATTATGGATTTTGAGAGATAATAAATAATCTTTTTCAAATTATTTACCAAAAAGGACTGACAGTTAAGATTGACATGACATTTTAAATAATTTAATTTATCTAAAATGAGAAGAATATTAATTAGTAATTAAATAATTAAATTTAATTATTTAATTTAGGAAGATGAGATTAATTAAATAAATTAATGAATTTATTTAATTAAGACAATTAGTGACATATTAAATAAATGTAATTCATTTATTTAATGTCGAGAAAAATTAATAATAAAAGGGAATTAAATAAATTAAAATTTATTTAATTAAGGGAAGACAGACAATTGTGTATTTAATAAATAAATAAAATTTATTTATTTAATAATCATGAAGAATAAATGACATGAATTAATTAAATAATTATGAATTATTTAATCAATAGTCGAATGTGGACCAAGGACATAATTAAATGTCATAATTATGCTAGGACGAAAGTGGTAAAAATGAAGCTTGCAGGCCTAGGTCATTTTTAGGTGTCTACATTTTGCCCCTCTTTGTCATAATGTGCTTGTCACATTGTGACAAAGAAAATAGAATCAAAATGCCCCAGTGCAAAATAAGATGAGGAAGAATGACGAGGAGGGTTATGGTATGCCCCCTCGAGAGGAAAGACAGGTTCCAAGAACATGGGTGTGCTCTCGAAATTAATGAGAAGACTAGAATATGAAGAGACAAAAAAAATGTTAATGAAAAAGATATGGATTATGATATGGATGCAATGCCTATATGAGATGGGTGAGAGAAGATGACAAGACTAGAGAAGATGCATGTTAGTTCCTAGACCAAATCCTTTAAAACATTGCCATAGGACTTTAATATTTATTGCTCTTAATCATCATTGGGCAAACTGTTGTAATGGCCAATAAACACCATGATATGACATAGATCAAGGTGTGCAAGTTCGTACCATCACATAAGACAAGTAGTCACAGACAAGGATGATCATGCCTCATACTAGGAGCGTGCTTGCCCCAGTCTTTTTGCCATAATCAACCACATGCAGAAAAAAGACAAGGACAAATCATGAAATGTCGCTGCTTCTCTAAATCCTGTTTCCAAGACATCCTTGAGAAACTAGTAGCATGATTGTCAAAATACAAAAAGAAAGAGTCCTTACCATGATATGTTGTTGTTTTTCTAAATCCCAAAATCAGGACCTCGCTGAGAAACTAGTAGTCATGCGTGTCAATTGACATGATACGTCGCTGCTTCTCTAAATCCTGCTTAGTGGGATCTCGCTGAAAAACTAATATCATGATAAAAACTAAAAACAAATGCCAAGTGTTTGCCAAGTGCATCCGGATGCCGAGTGCATTGATGTGTCAATGTAAATTTAAATGATGCCAAGATGACAAATGCCGAAGGTTGCCATATTCAGGAAGGACACATCCTGAATAATGTCGATGTCTAGGAATGACACATCCTAAAACACCAATGTCAAAGTTTTGTTCTTCAGAAGGACACATCTGAAAGAACGTTGTTGTCGAGATGAATGATCCTTAAGTGTCAGAAAGGATCCCTCAAAAATGTCAAATGATAGGGATGATGCCTAGGAAGGACACATCCTAAGGCATAAATGATAGAGGTTATTCTTCAGAAGGACCCATCTGAAAGGTAACCAAGAGTTGATAGTTTGACTAGTTGCGATAATTTGACTTGTTTTGACTAAGTTTGACTTGTTTTGACTAAGTTTGACTTGTGTTGGCCATATGTCGATATTGTCATGATGATGTGTGCCGATGAGATTGTCTTGTTGTGATAATGATTGTCATGATGAGTTTTGTTCATTTGGGAAAGATTCATGTTGTCTTGAAGACTTTTTGACGTGTGTGCCAATGTGATGCCATGAACCCTAATGGACTAACCTAGTGTGGCCTCGGGGGCTCATCGACAGATGGCCTTGCCTATGTCATACACTTAGAGACCTCGTAGTTCGACACAACTAATGACATTGCCTTGGTGACCAAAGATTGCATCATGATTTTATTTTGACAAACCTAAATGGACCGACCTAATGTCTCGGGGACTCAAGTGTGAGTCTTGCCTACATAGCAAATGCGCAGAGACAATGTAGTTCGGACAAATGATAAAGACTGATTGATATGACTGACTTTGACAAGAGATGACCATGTGTTCATGCTCTTCGAGCAGTGTGATGTTTTGTTGTGGTTTTCTTCAGGACGTTTTATGATTTTTAGGTCTTTCTTCAGGATATTTTATGATTTTTTTTTTGTCTTTTAGGGCATCTTATGATTTTTTGTCTTTTTTCAGGACATTTTATGATGTTTTGTCTTTTTCAGGATTTTTTTATGATGTTTTTGTCTTTTTTCAGGATTTTTATGATGTTTTTGTATTTTTTAGGATTTTTTTATGATGTTTTTGGTCTTTCTTCAAGACATTTTATGATGTTTTTGGTCTTTCTTCAGGACTTTTTATGATGTTTTTGGATTTTGACATTTAAGAGGATCGTGACAAATGCATATGACTGATGCCTACACATGAGAATCCAAGGACAAACATGATTGTGCCCCTAGTCAAGCTGAATACCAATTGACAGGTGATGACAACGTTGTTTGATGTGGGAAGGATGCATCCTGAAACAACATGAGGACAATGACGTAATGTGATGAAAGTATCATGGTCTATAGCCAGGCCAGGAACGTAGTCAAGTAATGTTTTAGATAATGTGCTTGTATGGATTAGACTTGTTGCATTTGGAATGACTTGGTTAGGACTAGATGGGATGATAATTATCCTTAGACCATTTGACAAGGGAAAGCCAAGATAGGTGACAGGCATGAAAGGATAAGAGGTGGCCTTGGTAAAAGACAGGAGACATGAGACTAATGGAATTGTCATATGATTTTCAAGGACTATGTCGTATAAGGACAATAAGACTGACGGTCAATGACATGATGTTTCATGAATAATGTATGACCAAAGGATAGACATGTCAAGAGTTTTCCCAAAGCATGATTTATGTGTGCTAGTTTTATGTCAAGACCAAGGTAGGTGGGAAAAATGGACAGAAATGATAGGGCTTAGATGGATGTCAATGTCATGAGGAAGGCATGGGAAATGAGACGACTGGCCCCCAAGTATAAGAGTCCACATAGACGATTTATTTTACACATGATGCCTGTTTGCCAGGTTTTCATCATGGTACTTATCTAGGGCACCTTGTTTGCCAGGTTTTCACCATTGGATGAAATTTTTCTTTTTACTATTTTCTTGACTTTTTGATTTTTTTGGTGTCACCAAGACGCCTGTTTGCCAAGTTTTCATCAAGGTGACGATTTTTTGATTTTTGATATATATATATATATATATATATATATATATATATTATTTTTTATTTTTTCTAATTTTGTGGATAGCCTGGATGCTTTAGATAACCAGTTTGAATCCAGTGATGCGATGTAGAGACTGGTGCCATGATATGCCAAAATGACCTTGCTGAAGGAGTTGTCTTGTCAGGATCGTAGCACTTGTATACAACTGATCGATGTCATTGTGATCCTTTCTGATACTAGAATTGGCCTTATCAAAATACGCACATCGCAATAGAGTGCCATGAGAGTCCTTGTGGTAAAGAGTTGCTGCCATGACATGACGGATTTGTGACGTAGGATTTTTGGACTTTAGGCGAGATGTAGGATTATGACAGATGATGGTAGACGTGGAAAGGTTGTTTGGCTGTTTGGATGAATGAATTTTTATTTTCCAAACTTGGGATGGTGGATGACGGATTTTGGAGGGATGGTGTTTGGAACCAACACTCTTAGATGCCTTGTTTGATGACCATTTTGAAGGAGGTGGACATGTGTTATATGTGGGAGTCCTCTTGTCTTGTGGCTCCACATTGTGATTGACTTTTGTATTTGACTTGATGTCTTTGTTTGATCCATCTTTCTTTGGGATCCATTTTAATTTCATTTGTCCACTTGTCCTTTTGTTTGATTCAATGGCCTTTGACATTTGATTATGATCTTTTGACTTGTAAGACTTTTATTTTTGTTGGTTCCAAAGGGAAGGTTTATTCATGATAGAATGATGGTTTATGGTGTGGGTGGAGGGGGTGTTGGCAACATTCTTATGATAAGGATTTTTCATGGATTCCATTTTGACGTTTGTATCTGACAAGGTTGCCCCCAATATCGAGGAGGTACCACTGGCATCGTTTGATTTGCTATCTAAAGAATAACCAAGACCTTGATGTCTGTAATTTGCCTAAAGTTGTATTGGTTCTAGAGTTCCTTGCTCGTGTATGCCTAGTCCTTTTCCTTGATATTGCATGCTTTGACAGATTCTATTTGCGATGGGGTATTTGTTGTTTTGAAAGCAAGATGCTAGCCCATCATTAGGTATGTGGATACTGTCACTTGTAATATTTTCATCTACAAGAAATCTTGCTTTGACAAAGATAGATGACCCTAGTTGATAAAGTGTCTTAGCTTCATTGTCATGTTGGAGATATTCCTGACTGATATCTTTGGCCTGATCTTGTGACATGTCAGGTTCAGACGATTCTGTTGGTACTTCCAAGTCAATGTTGAAGCCATCCTGATGGTCAGTGTTATAGATTCCAGTAAATTTAGCTATAGCTTGATCATTTTCAAATATGTCCATATTGGAATACTCTTGTGCTTGAGGAATATCGTCTATGTGTGTAATGGAGGAAAGTGTCTCATTTTGGAAACTGTCAATAGTCGAAGCCTGTATAGGATTGGAAAGTGTTTGATCATGAATGGCGTAAAGGTCAAGGAGTGGATCATTTTGGACTTCTTGGTCAACAATAGGGTCTTGGTAAAAGATGGGGTTGTCATGGATTTGGACTTCTTGGTCAATGGTAGGGTCTTGTTCAAAGATGGGGTTGTCATGGATAGGTGTGTTTTGGATGTCATGATTGTCTTGGAGGACCCCTTGAATGGAGTTTAAGATAGGGTCATGGGATGGACTACCTTGTTCTTGACATGAGGGTGACATTATAAGGTTATGCTTTGGGCTTTCATTTTGACATGTATCCTCAAGTTTAGACAATGGGATTTGACTTTGAGCAATGACAAAATTTTCATGACTAGATGTGGCTTGTGAGGGGATGACTTGAAAAGGATTAATGACCAAAGGATTAGGATAGGACGTGGGAACTTGGACTGGACTAGTATATGAAGGACTAGGATAGGATATGGGGACTTGGACTGGAGTAGCATGTGAGGGACAAAGATAGGACATGGAGTCTTGAACTAGATATGTCATGGAGTCTTGGACTGGATTAACTGTTGAAGGACAAGGATATGACATGGAGACTTCGACTGGATTGGTATAAGGTTGATTGAAAGAGGACATGGAGACTTGGACCGAATCGGTATGGTATGATGTGGGGACTTGACATGAGTTGGTAGATGATTGATAAGGGATGCAGACTTGGACGAGATTAATAGGTGAAGGACTAGCATATGATGGGGAGACATGGAATGGACTAGTGGACAATTGACTTCCCTTGTCAAAGTTAGGATAAGGGTGATAACTAGACATTTGTTGTGAATTACTGGAAGGGTTTGTGTTAAGTGAATTTTGGTAGTGAGGGTAGATGGACGGAGGACTAGGACTGATGGGTTGTTGGTATGAAGGACATTGATTTTTGGCTTGGATAAATTGTCTCCTAAAGTCTGAGGCTTCTTGGTATTGACCTCTACAGAGTAATTCGTATTCGATTTTACTAGCAAGCCTATCCATATCTTAGTGAAGGGAAAACAAGGTGGTGGATGTCATGATGTTGTTAAATGTAGAGTGATAATGATGTTTTTCTAAGGGAAATGACTAATGCAAGGTGATAAAATTGGTCAAGAAAGGATGCCAAATGCTAAGGTGACAATGAAGATGTTGACTAAGGAAAATGACCAATGCCAAGTCTAGATACCAAATGAGGACTATGATGGAAAATACCAAGTCTAAGTTCAAAATGAGGGCTGAGATTGTGTTTTGATGTCTTGTTGAAAAGTCTGAGTTGTCCAAGGTCGATTGTTTGTGTCCAGATTTGTGAATATTGTGTATAATGTTTGAAAAATCCAACAAGCACTTGACAAGCACAATGTTTTGGGTGTAAACAAACACACATAAGACAAGTACAATCCTAAAAGGCCAATAGGCCAAGGGTTTGTATACTTGGTATAGCCCACCGATATACCCTGAATTGGTGATAAACACCTTTCCTTCTCGAGAGAAGATAGCTTAGAATTTTGGTGGCATTGGCTCCCCTCCACGGCTCATTAACTTCATTCGAGCACACTAAATTCAGATTCTTTGGGTAGTGACATCCCAAAAATTGCTATCTCTACTCAAGGGGATCAGTAGTGAGTGTGTTCAGGCATGATACTGTACCCTGCACTATACCAAGCAACAGCTAATAGAACAGTTGGACACTAAGACAAGAGGTGTTTAATTCGGACATTCCGTTCGTGGGGCATGATCCATGCGGCGAGAGTCCCCTTTCGGATCCATCTCGTCAAAACCACACTCGTGATTCTTGGGCTTTCCCCAAGAACCCACTTTTATATACCGGCTGGAAGTCCCTCGATGTCAGGGTGCTACCGGTCTGAGTCGTCCTGAGGTGAGTACTTTTTCCCACCAGAACAGGCCCAAGTTCTAGAGTCAGTAACCGTTTCTCTTACACCCAGGATCGCACGAATGCGCAAGGGGAGAGGATACTCCGATATACCAAATCGTGAAGGGTAATTAACAAATAAAGATGGGTCTGGTTTTCTGATCACGAGGTTTTCACCAAGTGAGAGCATACTCACCTACCATCTTGCAAGCACAATCAATCAAAGAAGACATAGGTTCGTTTTAATTACACCAAATAAAATGTTAGTTACACTACTAAAAATGCAAACACATTGTTTTGTTGTTTGGCCTTTGACAATCGAACCTACAAGACAATCCGTTAGTAGTTTAGTGTTTGTCTTCAACCCACGAATAGTAACCGCCACACGCTACAAGAAAAGATTAGTAACAACTATTAGAGAGTTAGCTAGTCACAACAAATCTGATTTTTAGAAATTTTTTTGATAGAGAAATAAAAAATACAGAAAATAAATCCTGTCTAAAATCTCAAAAGGTTTCCAAAAAATTAAATAAATCAGAAAAATTTGCTGTTTTGCACCTGAAATTAAGTTTTTATGAAAAATCATAAAAAAATTATAAAAAATACAAAACAGCTTTAAAAATTATATTTTTTTTACTGGAGTCGTCTGATATCATCCTAAATCTGTAAAAAAACAATTGTGATCAGATATGCAACCGTGAGTGAGATATAAGCCAATATTTGTTAAACACCAATTTTAAAAGATCTATTTTTTGACTAATAATTTCACATCCAAATTTAAAAACTAAAGATAAGACCCCTATTCAAATTTAGAGAGATTTCTAGAAATGTAAACATATCTGAAAAATTCGATTATTTGCTCCTGAAATTAATTTTTTATTAAAAACAGAAAAATAATTATAAAAACTGAAAAACAGATCCAAAAAATCTGATTTTTGGAATGAAAGTGTGTGATGTTGTCCCCAAATTGTAAAAAACGTTTTGTGAGAAAATACGTAGCCGTTTGAAAGTTATGGTTGAATCTTTGGCTTTGTCCACAATGATGCCAAACCTGCAACAAAAACCAAACAAGCCCTGCAACAAGAAGAAACCAACTCCAAAAATAGTTTTTTATTTGTCCAAATATGTCGGGTTCACCAATGTAATCAAGAGAAAAATATATTTGTTAGATGGTTAGATCAATAACACTAAAATCCATTGAAATAACAAAGTACAAAGGAAAATGATGAAAAAACAAAATGAATGATATTACCCAGAATCTTCATCCTCCATGGTTCACCTTCGTTACACCTCCTAGCTTGCAGTAAATAAAGATGCCCTCAGATTTGTGAGCAATTATGACAAATGACAAGACTAAAGCAAGTTTTGAAGGATTTACTCAAAATCTAAATGCCTATGTCTAAAAGCCTATGATTGACAATGCCTATGCCTTGATTAAATGACTATAATAATAAATAATGAAATTGCCTATGGAGATTTAAGTGTGAAAAAAAATAAATGCCTATAATAATTATGCAAAATGTCAGCATGTGTGTGTTCTTGAAAAATGAGAAGAAGACGACATTTTATAGAAAATGCCATTTCAAATGGACGGACGAGATAAATCAATGAAATGAATGATCTAGATTACACCTAAGAATCCCTAATTAGGGTTAGGGAAAAATCCTTAATCAAACAGTCAGAATAAAATCGGATCGACGGTGGAGAATAAATGAGACAAATTAATTAGAAAATAATGATTTTTAAAAAATCAAGAAGATAAGACTGCCTGATTTGCAAGATTCGAAAAATCAAAGAGATAAGATGTGAACTGAAGATAAGATTTGAAAAATCAAGAATCTACCCAATTGCTTGATTTTTGGAAGATTAATTACTAATTCGAATTAAAATAATTCAAATTATGGATTTTGAGAGATAATAAATAATCTTTTTCAGATTATTTACCAAAAAGGACTGACAGTTAAGATTGACATGACATTTTAAATAATTTAATTTATCTAAAATGAGAAGAATATTAATTAGTAATTAAATAATTAAATTTAATTATTTAATTTAGGAGATGAGATTAATTAAATAAATTAATGAATTTATTTAATTAAGACAATTAGTGACATATTAAATAAATAAATGTAATTCATTTATTTAATCAAGAAGAATTAATGAATAATGGGAATTAAATAGATTAAGAAATTTATTTAATTAAGGGAAGACTTAGACAATTAATGACGATTTAATAAATAAATAAAATTTATTTATTTAATAATCATGAAGAATAAATGACATGAATTAATTAAATAATTATGAATTATTTAATCAATAGTCGAATGTGGACCAAAGACATAATTAAATGTCATAATTATGCTAGGACGAAAGTGGTAAAAATTAAGCTTGTAGGCCTATGTCATTTTTAGGTGTCTATAGTAGATTCAATAACCCAACAAATAATGGGATGGCAAGATAAGAGGCGGGTAGCTAGGGCATATTATGTAGATAAACTATCATATAAACAAGTAAAAGATTTAAAAATTACTAAAGGTGATTTGTGCTCTTTATTCACTGACCCTAGAACAAATCAAAATCTTATTCTTAATGCGAAGAGGTTTCCTATTCATTGGTGCCACCACCAAGAGATTAGGAACCATTTTTATGATAGGTGGTACTTGGTCTTTGATTACCCACCCTGCAACAATTGTGAAGTCCCCAAATATTTTCATAGGAAACTATACAGTGAGTTCATATTGAACAAAATCCCAAATTATTTTGATATGAGGGAGTTCCAAGGGAGAGGTGGGGGGTCGGCTCAGGATAGGCCTGGTGCACAGTCAGATTCTACATGGCAAGGGAGATAACCTCTCGCTAGGCCATCTCATGAGCACATTGTTATTCTTACCATTGCGAAGGAGAGTGCCGATGTAGAGACATTGTAGGATATCAACACTTTGACCTAGAGTGTCATCCATCATACTATCCCTATTGTACAACACCATCTAGGGGAGTCTTTGGGTGGTGGCCTTTGAACCCATGTGTGTCAATCTTGCGGGGTGACTTGTTCATATGACCCCATTGGCACTCAAGAGGCTTCTATGCAGGATTTGTATGCTGCTACACAACATCTGTATGCTTCTACAGGGATGGAGAGGACAACTAACATTTTGCATCATGCATATGGAATTGATAGTCAGGTAAAAGTCAGCATGTTCATTGAATTTAATTTATTAAATTTTGATTCTGAAATGCAAGATTAACTAGTTTAGTTTTATTATTTTAATAAAATTTTAGGGTCATAGTGTTGAGACTGGATACATTGGTCATCCACCTACTTATTTATGCATTACACCTATCAGTGGGGCATGCAACTAGTAAGCAATTATAAATTTATTACATGTTAATAGCATTGTTTTATGAATGGTATTTTAATATGTGATTTTGGATGTTGAATAGGCTAATATTGGAGGTTTCAAGCAAACACCTCCTAGTGCTAGTGGATTTACTCAAACATACACAGAGGTAATAGAATAAAGAGAACTTAACTAATGAATTCTATTTAATAGATTTGTGTAGTTTATATTCATATTGTTGGTTACATTGCATTACACATCATTCAAACTCAAAGCATTACTTCAAATTACATAACTAATAACTATATGTTGATAGATGAAAAAATTCAACTGTACAATATAGTTGTTTAGAAAGTCAACATAAGCAGCACGATACAATTACTTCACATGGAGGCATGTGCTTTCAAAGGTGCACCAACACAACAAACTATGAATGCTTGGAAAAAATCTATGAAACCATAATAGTAAGCAATAACATAGATAAGGCAGTTAGTGATGCAGAGCATCATATCAAAACACTCAATCATCAAGGTACATCTGATGTAGAGCATCCAACAAACACCATCAACATCATTTCTTCAATGGATTTCAATCCCAAATGGAATCAAGAGAATATCAAATATAATTTCATTAGAAAATTACTTTTCATTCAACCAAAATCCACTCAAATTCTCTTAGTCATTCCATAGGCCATCATTCATCATTCTGCTAATCAATATTCCAATTTTCTCATTAAAAAAAAAAACCATATTAGAAAAATTTGAATTAATCAATTAGATTCACATCATTCTCAGCCACCATAAAAACAACATAAACCTAATTATTGACACTTGAACAATTCATCCTTTCATTTATTCACCAAGGCAACAAACCAACTAAACCATACCTCACTATTATCATTCCATTATCAAGCACTGTACTCACAATATTTTGACTGTAGTAGTCTATTTATAGGTTACAAACTCCTGCTACAACAAAATCTTGATTATCATCTTGTGGTTAATCACCAATTTGCTCAAAAGGCTTCATTATACTCACCCATCCATCTATCAAAGTCACCAAACCTATCTTATACACCTTAACCAAATTTAGTAACATCAATAATATCATTAGTTTGATGGTAACCAAGCACTCAATATCATCATTTCCATGATCTAAACAAACATCTTTTTTTTTATTAGACAATATCATATTCCTCTAATAGGTCTATCAACCATTGAATCAAGTAGTTAAATTCCTATCTCAAAGCTTATTAAAAAAATAAATGCACATTTAGAAACACTTTCTAGCACATCACAACATATCAAAGTTCTTAGATGTTTGACATCTAGAAAATCATCAGATTTTAGACTGTCCTCTGAAGAAAGGCTAGTAGATTAGGCCTATTTTACAAAGGAGACCCCTTCAAAACCATGCCAAATCACTCAAAACCTAAAAATAGTCTTCAAGAATGTCTTATAACTCAATATTTCACCATTTATAGGGATTGAAAGTTCCATGAAAATGTTCTAATCCAATAAAACCTCATTTATAGGGTGTAAAAGTATAAATCAAGGAGGGTTTTGTGAAAAATACTCTTGCAAACCTCTATTTCTCTGGGAACCAATTGAAACATGATTTTTTATGTCTTCCAATACCTTATACATCATTTCCAAGCCTCCACAAGCTTTATTTATTCACGACCCACAACTGTAGCATCACTTTGTGTAGGAAAATCCTCTATTTTCCAATGTAGCAACAAATCCACCATGGTATTCTTGCTTTTCCTTGCACTTAAAATCATCAAAAAATACAAAAAATCCTAAAATCAACCTACTCCACCAATTTACTTGTCCTACATTGGTGGAGTAGTGAAGAAAAACCCTATTGGACTCTCAAATTTGCTTATAAAAGGACTCTATCGGGCATTGAAAACTGCCTTTTATTCTTTTGTTTCCTAAAACTAACCTTCCAACTCTTGAAATTGGAAACTAACTCCTATTTACATGTATTCACACTATGATTTAACTTTGGGTGTTCCTAAATTACCAACACAAGAAAACAAAACAATGGAGTAATGTTGCAAACTTAGAAATAAGGAATTTTTATTTCAAAATCTAATTACAAGAACACAAACTTCTACTTTTTCTAAATCCTATACATTCCTTTTAAAGATATTTCCTTTTCCATAACTGTCTTTCCATCGGTTGAAACTACCCCTTTTAACCCTTAATATGCTTGATTTCCTTGTTTTTTGTCAATTTTACAACTTTTAACAATATTACATTATTGCATTGTTTTCATTTTCCCACTTTGACCAGCTAGAAGTTACCCATAACCTTAAATACATTCAAATAAGACCTCATATGACCTTGAACATGCACTTTACATCATTTTTCCATGACCTTTTGTGATTGAATCAATACAAATTTGAACACTCATCCCTTTTGCAAAATTGAAAAGTCTTTGATGACCTAGGTGCTCCTACACCAACATCTAACCCAATTGAATCAAGAGAAGATCAAATTTAATAAGCAACTAAAATTTCTTTCTCTTTTCATCAAAAATCACATTGTTTCATTTGTAAACCATAAGGAAACAACAAGCCAATTCATTTCAATACTTCTTCTTATCATCCTCAAGCTTCAAACATCTTATTTATCAACAAAAATGACTAATTCGTGCACAAGAAACCTAATTAGAGTCACTAAACAATCCACTCTTTCATCATTCACCAAGGCACCCTTCCAATCAATTTGCTTTAGCTAGGAAAAATAGTAAGCATGATAATCAGAAATATATGGATAGAGAAAATAGTAAGCATGATAATAAAAAATATATAGTTTAATATTTGTACTCAAAATTTTATTCATTAGATCTCATACATTATAATTCATGTGGCATGGATCGCTATTGTAACTTTTTTGTGATTGAATAATTTGTTTTATTTTCAGATGTTGGTTGTGGAAACACCTCCAAATGTTGCGAAGGCAATGGATATTAGTGTTTCATCTACTATACAATCTTGGATGGCTCTGATAGGGGAGGTATGAGGAAAATTACTAAATTTCAATTTACATTCATTGTTATAGATGTTAGTTCTAGTGAAAAATCAAACCATTATTGATTCATAGTTTAAATCCTATTTGGATGGTTAATACAGGGCTTGAGCATGCCTCAACATCAGCGTGCAAATATTTCCATCATGGAGAGTGATTGTGAGATGGTTGTAAGTGACTATTTTGTTAAACATATATATTTTTATAATGTAATTTCTATATATTAATGTCTTTACTTCTTATTGCAATAGTTAAAACTTCACCAGGAGCTAAAATCTAGGAGGAGTAGCAGGAGCACTCCTCGAGCACAACAAAAATGAGTGACGAACTTATCACCATCGGAACACCAAACAAATGGAAATAATTTATTTCTAGAGCATGGAGAGAAATGAATTATGATTCCAGAGTCCTTTGTTGTATGCCTAGACATGGCAATTTTGTACATATTTTGTATTGGATATATTTAACATTGTATGCTATATGACATTCTCGTAAGCCTATATGGCTATTTTGTAACTATATTTTATACTTATATTGACATATATTGATGTATGTGTACACGGCTATTTGGTTAATACAAATATTTTTTATCAATATTTAGGGTCCATATTTGAAATGAGAATTTATGACACATCTGTAGAGAAACAAAGGAATACTACAAACTAAAACACATTAAACTTTTGTTCTCACTGACTTGATGTACTCTCCAACATATCTCTTCTCTCATGCAAAGAGTTAGAAAAACTTGGGCATGCCTTTGCATCATTCAGGAAGTTTTGCTCTTTTTGACAATGTGAAAAGCATGGCTGCATAAAAATTAGGCAAAAGACTTTTCCTTTTAGATTAGCAATGCATGGAAGTTTCAAAAAGTATCCTTGATATTACAAAAACATATGTGTTTATACCATAGGAGAAAAAATATTTTGGGGAAAAAATCAGCAATCCAAAAGTATAAGATTTCTTGAAAAAAGTGGGAAAAAGTCTAGAAAAAATGGGAAAAAAATCAGATTTAAAAAAAAGGTAAAAAAAAGTAGAACAAGAGATAAAAATTTGTTTTAAAAAATTTAAAGGCATTTCCATTGCATAGAGATATAGAGAGCAAATAAAATAAAGAGTTTAACTAATAAATTGTAAAAAATAGATTCTTGTAGTTTATATTCATATTGTTGATTACATTGCATTGCTTCACTTTGTATAACTAATAACTAGATGCTAATAGATGAAAAAATTTCAATTACAATATAGTATTTACAAAGTAAACCTAAGAAGTTTTGCAATTACTTCACATTGCATAACTAATAACTAGGAGTAGCTGCCAATTGTATTTGCTTTTCATGGCATTCTATGAGACCACATTTCTTTGAGGTATTTTTTCAAATAGTTCACTGCCTTGTCTATACTACCACATTTTTGAAACATGTCTACAAAGCATTTTTTCAAATAGTTCATTGCCTTGTTGCTATGGCTGAAAGCCTAAAAAAGGTGCTTTTGAACAAGCTATGGATGCTTGGAAAAAATCTATCAAATTCATAATAGGAAGAAATATCATAGACAAGGAAATGAACTCTTTGAAAAGATGCCTCAAAGAAATGAGGTCTCATGGTGATGGAATGCCATGGCAATCAAATGCTTTTGATTGTCATGGAATTCCATCACCATGAGACCTCATTTCTTTGAGGAATATTTTCAAAGAGTTCATTGCCTTGTCTATGCTAACACATTTTTCATACATGTCTATCAAAGCATTTTATCAAATAGTTCATTTCCTTGCTGCTATGGCTAAAATCCTAAAATAGGTGCTTTCGAACAAGCTATGGATGCTTGGAAAAAATATATCATAGGATAATAGTAAGCAATAGCATAGACAAGGCAATGGACTGTTTGAAAAAAATGCCTCAAAGAAATATGGGCTCATGCCATGACAAGAAAATTGCTATGGATTGTCATGGCATTCCATCACCATGAGACCACATTTCTTTGAGGCATTTTTTCAAATAGTTCACTGCCTTGTCTATGCTACCACATTTTCATACATGTTTACCAAAGAATTTTATCAAACATTTCACCTCCTTGCTGCTATGGATAAAATCCTAAAATAGGTGCTTACAAACAAGTTATGGATGCTTGGAAAAAATCTATCAAAGCATAATAATAAGCAATAGCATAGACAAGGCAACAAACTGTTTGAAAAAAATCCTCAGAAATGTGGACTCAATGGTGATGGAATGCCATGACAATCCATAGCAATTTTCTTGTCTTGGAATTCGTCATGCCATTCCATCACCATGAAAGCACATTTCTTTGAGGCATTTTTTCAAACAATTCACTGCCTTGTCTGTGCTACCACATTTTTCATACATGTCTACCAAAGCATTTTATCAAACAATTCACTGCCTTGCTGCTATGGCTAAAAGCCTAAAAAATTCCTTTTGAACAAGCTATGGATGCTTGGAAAAAATCTATCAAATCATAATAGTAAGCAACAAGCTATGGTCTCATGGTTTTCTTTCATGCGAAAATCAACATGACTTTATTCACATTTTTTTGCAGGTTATAAACACATTTTTTTTTTGGAAATTTTGTTGTTTTAAATGACATTCAATTTTATGGTGGTTTTATTTTTTATATGATGATATGTGATTCTAATCCTAATTCATGCTTATAG
This sequence comes from Sequoia sempervirens, assembly GCA_007258455.2. Classification (NCBI taxonomy): domain Eukaryota; kingdom Viridiplantae; phylum Streptophyta; class Pinopsida; order Cupressales; family Cupressaceae; genus Sequoia; species Sequoia sempervirens. The sequence goes on along the minus strand of VDFB02101898.1, from coordinate 10,863 downwards.
GTTTCATAAATATATATTTTGTTTTTACATGTTTTTTCTACTAGCGAACCCAAAATGAATTGAACCCCCCTCCAAATTTTTTTGGCCAAACCAGCGAACCGAACCCCTAAACTTGAACCTCAAAACCTATTCCAACACTCTTCATTTTTCCTACAAAAACTTAGTTGACCACCAAATTATGTTTACCCTTGACTTTACCCAAATTTACTCCCTCAAACCTCTCTTTTTCATTCAAAACCCCTATTTTCCCAACTAGGGCATGTCCTTCCATAACATACTTTTGACCTCCCATCCTTGTAGACATTTTGAACACATCAAACTCCACAATCTCACCCTATTTACAACCTATTATAACTTATTTTTAAGAAATTTATTCTTTTCACCTCTTCTAGCCTTGCTTTTAAGGGACCTCAATTTTGAATTTTCAATAGGGGAAACATTAGTAATCTCTTCCAATTCCCTTACTTATGCTATTTTCTTATTCCTACTCCCTATCCTAATTACATAACCCTTAAGGGATCAATTCGGTTGAATGTAGCTTAGAGCAATTCCACGTGTTTGCGTGAGAAAGAGGACCATGCATAGAATGGAAATGCCTATTCGGATGCATTGGAATAATCTGTTTGGTCACACAAGTTGCAGAATGAAAGTTGCACCAAATTGAAACTTTTCACTACTTCCATTTGACACTTTTTCCATCAACTAAAATTTGGACACCATGGGAAAACCACTCCCACATAATGAAAATTGAGAGAGTTTATTGTAGAGGGTCCTAACACAATCCCATGGGATCAAATGAGAAGTTTCTAAGCATCATGGTGCTCAAGTAACCTCATGCTGAAGTTTGTAGCCATTTTTCCCTTTGGACCCTTAAGGAATTGATCCGGTTGAACGTAGCTTGGAGCGATTCTACATGTTTGGGTGTGGAAGAGGACCATGCATAGTGTAGAAATGCCTATTCGGATGCATTGGAATAGTCCATTTGGTCATACGAGTTGCAGAATGAAAGTTGCACCACTTTGTAACTTTCCATTGCTTCCATTTGACACTTTTTCCATCAATTGAAAAATGGACACTACGAGAAAACCACTATGAGATAACAAAAATTGAGAGAGGTTATTGTAGAGTGGCCCAATGTGATCCCATGGGATTAGACAATAATTTTCTAAGCATCACGGTGTCTAAGTAACCTCATATTGAAGTTTGTAGTCATTTTTCCCTTTAGACCCTTAAGGGATTAATCCTATTGAATGTAGCTCAGAGTGATTCCACGTATTTGGGTGTGAAAGAGGACCATGAATAGCATATAAATTCATATTTAGATGTGTTGTAACATTCCATTTGGTCATACGAGTCATAGAATGAAAGTTGCACCACTTTGCAACTTTCCACTGCTTCCATTTGACACTTTTTTCATCAACTAAAACTGGACACCATGAGAAAAAAACTCTAAGATAAGAAAAAATGAGAGAGGTTATTGTAGAGGGGTCCAACATTATCCTATAGGATTAGACAAGAATTTTCTAAGTGTCATGGTGTCTAAGTAACCTCATGCTGAATTTTGCAACCATTTTTCCTTTTAGACCCTTAAGGGATCAATCCAGTTGAACATAGCTTGGAGTGATTCCGTGTGTTTGGGTGTGAAAGAGGACCATTTATAGCATAAAAATTACTATTCAAATGTGTTGGAATAGTCTGTTTGGTCACACGAGCTGCAGAACGAAAGTTGCACCATTTTGCAATTTTCCACTGCTTCCATTTGACACTTTTTCCATCAACTGAAAACTAGATACCAAGAGAAAACCACTCTAAGATAACAAAAACCAAGAGAGGTTATTGTAGAGGGGCCCAAAAAAATCCCATAGGATTAGATGATAATTTTCTAAGCATCACGGTGTCTGAGTAACCTCATGCTAAAGTTTGTAACCATTTTTCTCTTCGGACCCTTAAGGGATCGATCTGGTTGAACATAGCTTAGAGCGATTCCACATGTTTGGGTGTGAAATATAACCATTCCTAGCATAAAAATTCCTATTCAGATGCATTGGAACAGTCCATTTGGTCACATGAGTTATAGAATGAAAGTTGCACCACCTTGTAACTTTCCACTGCTTGCATTTGACACTTTTTCCATCAACTGAAAACTGGACACCACAGAAAAACCACTCTACGATAAAGAAAATTGAGAGGCTATTTTAGAGGGGCCCAACATAATCCCATAGGATCATACGATAATTTTCTAAGCATCACAGTGTATGAGTAACCTCATGCTATAGTTTGCATTCATTTTTCCCTTTGGACCCTTAAGGGATCGATCTGGTTGAACAAAGGGTCTATACTCTAAACTTATCCAAACCTTACCAAATATTGGGGCAGCAATTATAAGGTTTCAAAACTTCAAAATCCACAATCAGATCTCAGTTATACCACCATACAATGGGAAAACCATAAAACCCTCTATTGTAGCCTAAACCCTAGGGGTTTACTGAAAATGATACTTCCAAAGCTAACCACAACCTAAAAGTTACTCAATTTTTTTTTTGATACCCTAAACAATCTCAAATAATCATAAAATAGTGTTTCCCTACACCAAAACACAATTTGACTCAAGTCAAAACCACCATTTTTCTTAAAGAAAACTCACTTTTACACACATGGGTTTCACACCCATCTCACTTTCAGACCTCCCCAACACTAAAAATAATTCCCACACCTTAATAATGTTAGTTTAGACCCATTCCTCAAGTTACAAAGGCTACAGAAAGACGAATGGGTCAAAAAGCCATTTTTCTTGACTCAAAACCTTCAAATGTACAAGTTTGGTAAATTGATGATAAAATGCACAAAATGTTATGGAAAACCTTCTAAATAGATTAAAAAGAAACTTAACTCCATATACTATGAAAATATTAACAAATATGGATCAACTAATTGAAATACAGGCCATACAATCTACTGATATAGCTGAAAATACAAAAAATTCTAGAAAATTATGAGTTTTTATTGTTTTTGCTTCTTCAAATCACAAAATCCAACCTTTAATTAGAGTTATCCATGTTTTAAACTCTTTCCAAACAATTAAAAACTGATTCACCTTCCTAACTAACCTTTGAACTGGTTTGACCCTTCACATTCCCTCCATGATGCAAATTTTGCACATTTTTGAAATTTTTAAACATTTTATACTTTTTAAAAAACACAACCTCCTAAACACCTAATACATTTCAAATATGAATAAATACATAACTTAATGGTCTCATAGACCTTATTTTAATACAAAACTCAAAATTCTATATTCTACTCCATATTTTCCTTGATGAACAAAACCTACTGAATGGTGCTCCTGCACTAATCATAAATTGACCTTCTTGTCCCTCCTAAAGTTTGAACCACATCCATTACCTCCACATAAAACTTGGCATCCTTGGTCTTCTTGGTTCCAATTCCTTTATATAGTCATGTAAATGAAAATAAAGCAAAGTAATCATCTCCTTCTCTGTTGGCTGGAAGAATGCATGCTTAATGTTTTGATACATGATATTAGCTCTCTCATCTACTCTCATGGTTGAATATAGAAATCTAGTATGGTGGGCCTCCATATTTCCAGTCATATTTCTTCCTCTTCTACCAAATGTTGGCCCGATCCACACATCTTCCAACCTAATTGACTTTGTTTTTGAAAGCTGAAGTTTCTCCTAAGTCACCAGTGTTGCTCTGTCTACCTTTTTAGACTCTTTTATTGCTACAAATTGTCTCTTGGATTTAATCATTTTTACCACATGTGGTTGATGTGCTTTGAATCCTTGCATCTAAAGGAAATTTCCTCAACATAAATACTGCTAGGGAATTTCAATGTTGCCATTGTAGTTGGTATTAAAGCCAATACCTACTACATTGAAAATTATCCTTATATAATAATTTTGTCTATCTTGTTGGCTTGTAACACTCTTGATGGTGGCTACATGAAATATAATTTTGATTCCTCTTCTACATTAAAGGGAACTCATATATCCTTGTTTTGACTCTTCTGAATTATCATAATCAAAATCACTAGCTTCCATATTCAAAAATTCCCAACCACCATCTTCAATAAATTGGCCAACAGTTCAAGTTCATTCCACTTTCATAATACTTTATATCCATGGAGTTCAGCCATTCCTTCATGCCATCAAGTGAAGATTGAGGAATGGTGTGAATGCGGAGTACATCCCACTTGAAGTCTTTTAAAATAATAGCCATATCAAATTCCTTTTTCCCTAGCCATACTCTCTCAAGGTTAACAATCATACATTGACCTTCTTTCCCCTCCTAAAGTTTGGACCACATCCATTACCTCAACATAAAACTCAACATCCTTACTCTTCTTGGTTCCCATTCCTTGATATGGTTATGAAAATAAAAATGAAGCAAAGTAATCACCTCCTTCTTTGTTGGATGGAAGAATGCATGCTTAATGTTTTCATACATGATATCAACTCTCTCTTTTGCTCTCATGGTTGAATATTGAAATCAAGTATGGTGGGCCTCTAGAGTTCTAGTCATCTTTCTTCCTCTTCCACCAAATACTGGCCTGATCCACACATCTTCCAACCTAATTGGCTTTGTTTTTTGAAAGCTAAAGTTTCTCCTAAGTCACCAATGTAGCTCTCTCTATCTTTTTAGACTCTTTCATTGCTACAAATAGTCTTAGGGATTTAATCATCTATACCACATGGTTGATGTGCTTTCAATCCTTGCATCTAAAGGAAATTTCCTTTACTTAAATATTGCTAGGGAATTTTAATGTTTCCATCATAGTTGGTATTACAGTTGGTACCTACAACATGAAGAGTGATTCTAATTCCTCTTCTACATTAGAGGGTTCATATCCTTGATCTGACTCTTCCAAATTATCAGAATCAAAATCACTAGCTTCCATATTCAAATATTCGTAACCAATAGATTCAATAAATTTATTTGGATCATCAACAATAGTCTTCAAAATTGGCTGCTAATACAAGTTCATTTTTCTTTCTTAATACTTTATAACCATGGAGTTCAACCATGATGCCATCAAGTGAAGATTGAGGAATGGCGTCAATTTAGAGTACATCATGCTTGAAGTCTTTGAAAGCAATAGCCATATCACATTCCTTTTTCCCAAGTCCTACTCTCTCAAGGTTAACAATCTCAATCTCACTAATAGCGATTACTAAGAAAGGTAATTCCACCAACTCTGCCAAAAAGTTTACCATAAGAATAATAAAATTAGAGGCTTTGAAAGGAACTCCATGAAAAACAAGCTCTCTAAATGGTACATATCAAACTCTAGTTCAAAATCTTTTAGATGAGGTTGCTCCCATAGCTCTCTTACTCGCTTGATAGATCCTTGAAACTCTGTATTGATTTTATTTTTCATGTCCCTCTCTTGTTGTTCTTCCTCAATTTCATCAAGATCATACATTGACCTTCTTGCCCCTCCTAAATTTTGGACCACATCCATTACCTCCACATAAAGCTTGACATCCTTGGTCTTCTTAGTTCCCACACCTTGATATGGTTATGCAAATGAAAATGAAGCAAAGTAATCACCTCCTTCTCTGTTAGCTGGAAGAATGCATGGTTAATGTTTTGATGCATGATATCAACTCTCTCTTCTACTCTCATGGTTGAATATCAAAATCCAGTATGGTGGGCCTCTAGAGTTCTAGTCATCTTTCTTCCTCTTCCACCAAATACTGGCCTGATCCACACATCCTCCAGCCTAATTGGCTTTTTCTTTTTAAAGATGAAGTTTCTCCTAAGTCACCAATGAAGCTCTTTTCATTTTCAAACTCTTTCATTGATACAAATCATATTTTGGATTTAATCATCTATACCACATGGTTGATGTGCTTTGAATCCTTGCATCTAAAGGAAATTTCCTTTACATAAATATTGCTAGGGAATTTTAATGTTGCCATTGTAGTTGGTATTAAAGTTGGTACCTACAACTTGAAGAGTGATTCTAATTCCTCTTCTACATTAGAGGGTTCATATCCTTGATTTGACTCTTCCAAATTATTAGAATCAAAATCACTAGCTTCCATATTCAAAAATTTATTTGGATCATCAGTAATAGTCTTCAAAATTCGTTGCTAATACAAGTTCATTTTTCTTTCATAATACTTTATAACCATGGATTTCAGCTATTCCTTGATGCCATCAAGTGAAGATTGAGGAATGGCATCAATTTGGAGTACATCCTACTTGAAGTATTTGAAATAAATAGCCATATCAAATTCCTTTTTCCCAAGTCCTACTCTCTCAAGGCTAACAATCTCAATCTCACTAATAGCGATTACTAAGAAAGGTAATTCAACAACCTCTACCAAAAATTTTACCATAAGAATAATAAAAGTAGAGGCTTTGAAAGGAACTCCATGAAAACAAAGCTCTCTAAATGGTACATATCAAGGTCTAGTTCAAAATATTTTAGATGAGGCTGCTCCCATACCTCTCTTACTCGCTTGACAAATCCTTGAAACTCTATATTGATTTTATTTTTCATGTCCCTCTCTTGTTATTCTTCCTCAATTTCATCAAGATCATACATTGACCTTCTTTCCCCTCCTAAAGTTTGGACTGCATCCATTACCTCCACATAAAACTCTACATCCTTGGTCTTCTTGGTTCCCATGCCTTGATATGCTTATGCAAATAAAAATGAAGCAAAGTAATCATCTCCTTCTCTATTGGTTGGAAGAATGCATGCTTAATGTTTTGATACATGATATCAAATCTCTCTTCTACTCTCATGGTTCAATACCAAAATCTAGCATGGTGGTCCTCTAGAGTTCCAATCATCTTTCTTCCTCTTCCACCAAATGCTAGCCCAATCCAAACGTTTTCCAGCCTAATTGACTTTGTTTTTTAAAGTTGAATGGTGCAAGAGCACCCACACCTTACTCTAAATTTGTGATTTTTTGATGGTAAATTGGGAGGAAAGTTGGTAAATGTTAGTATGTTGAGGTTTTTTATATTGAATAATGTCTAATAGATCAATATTTTATGTACTTTGGGAATTAGTAGGTTAGGGTGGACAAATGTGCAAAAGCACGTGAATTAAATAATTGTTGATATTTCCATAAAGAAAAATTATGTAAAAATTAGGTGGGAGTGAATACAAAGAGTCTAAAATTCATGTTATAAGGGTGTCTAAGTGGTCCTAGGCCTTTAGAATAATAAATTTGCATGATAAAGCTTATTAAGCAAAACCATTGTTAAAATACTAGTATTTGTAGGCTTAATAAGGGTTTGGTGGTTTAATGGTAGTTAATGGAATTCAATGGAGATGATTCTCATTTTAAATGTATTAAAAAAATTATTCAAGCTTGAATGGGGGTTCAATCAATAGTTTTTTGAAGATTCGTTCTCTTTATAATGCCTAAAACTGTCGAATTTCACCATTTTTTTTGAGTTTTTGAGTTTCTTTTCTTTGTGTATGCCCTATTACAGGCCTTCTATGAATATAAATTCATTAAAAACTATGGTGGTAGGTCTTAACCTATATTTCAATCTATTTTGATACACCTGTAGTTGTTTTAGTGAAAGGAAAATCCATTTTTCTTTATTCAGCCTGTACAAACCAGCAGGGTTTGAGTTTACTTTAATTTTTGTGATGGAGCCCTTCCTCCTAATTTGGTGAATTGTGACTCTAAGGAAAGGTTTAAAATTGTGTTTTTTCAAGTTTCCTTAACTCTTTTAATAATGGTAAGGCATTTATAGGGCCGGTGATGTTTTAGGTTGAGAATGTGAGATTTTGGCTTGAAATGGAGGAACCAAAGTGATTTTTTTGAGATCTACTGAATCTAAAGGCCAAGTGAAGGTTTATTATGTGTGTTCAAACCCTAGAATTTTTTTTTGATGCTTTGGTGAGATTTGGAATGCCTCAGAGTTGTGAGATGCTAAAAACCCTAGGTATTTGTTAGGAAATTGAGGGTTTTAAGAAATTATGGCTTAGAGGTTGAGTGCTTTTCTAAAACCTATGGAATTGGGAGTTTTTTGACCTATTTGATGACTTTCCAAGATATTGTTGGGTTAGAATAATTTTAAAGGGTAGTTTGTTTGTAAAACATGGCTAATTTTATAGCCTTTTTGCAGGGTAGTTGGAAGGATCTCTAAGAAATTGCAAAGAAACCTTGTATGTCTAGCTTTGGAATGGTGTTGGGGGTTTGAGTAGATGCTATATTGATGATGAGATGGTCCTTGAGAGGAATTCTCTAAAATTTAAGCCAAATTGTTGAGTTTGGAAGCCTTTTTGTTGGTAGTTGTTCCAAAATGGCCAAATGAAATAACAAAGGTTGTTGATTTACTAAAATCTGATTTTTTTGAGTCTTTTCCACCTTGACTCTACATCACTAAAGTTTCTCCCGAGCCACCAATGTAGCTCTCTCTTCCTTTTTAGACTCTTTCATTTCTATAGATTGTCTCTGGAATTTAATCATTTGTACCACATGGTTGATGTGCTTTGAATCCTTGCATCTAAAGGAAATTTCATCAACATAAATACTGCTACTCTCTAAAGGTTAACAATCTCAATATCACTAATAGTAAATTTACAACCATATTCAAATATTTTCCTTCAAAAATATACAAATTCAAATATTGACTTAAATAGCCTTCAAGAGGCTTTAAATAGCCTTTACAAATGATTCTACATCTTTCCAATCATGCCTAGCTATTCTTTTTGTAACTAAAATGACTTATTACATTATAAACCAATTGTGGATGTGTTATGACGTTATTCAATTGACAAAACTCAAAACAAAAAACTAACTTAAGAGATTTCCGTGAACCAAATTTTCTCAATAACCTTGGTGCCCTACACCAAATTTCATTATTTCGGTAAATGTCATTACAAGTAAATCTAATTACAATACCTTAGGTACTTTGTTCTCACAAATATTTTACAATGTCACTCATACATTCAAGATTCTCTTATAATGTCTACATCATAGGTTCTCATTTAGAGATTAACTTGAAATGAGAAATTTGATATTCCCTCACAAAGCTTCACACACTCTTTTATAATGGCTTGCTATCAAAATTGAGAATTGTCAAGATCATCAAAATAAGGATGTTGCATTGCTTTTTTGGCTGAGATTCTCTTCAATGACTCCAAAATTAGCATTTTTTGCAAGGAGAGACCAAATTTTTTTTACTAGTTTAGTTATAGATAGGCAAAGTAAAAGAATAAAAAGAAACAACTCATGTCCAAAATGGAAATGAAATGAAAATAGATGGAAGGAACTTACAGATAGGCATGGTAGTCTCTCAACTTAGTCACTCCTGCTCATACATCTTCACTGCAAGTTCCAAGATACCTATTGCACACAAAACCTCTCATGAATCTAGAATATCTTGAAATTCGAGATGCTCCTATAATGTCTACATCATTGGTGCTCATGATAAGGTTAAATTAAAATGAATAACTTGAAATTCCCTCACCAAGCTTTGTATACACTTTTGTAATGGCTGAAAATCATAATTGATATTTGTCAAGATCATCAAACCAGGGATGTCGCATTGCTTTTATGCCTCAGATTCTCTTGGATGGCTCATAAATCTACATTTTCTACAAGGGGACACCATTCAATGTTTACCAAGTTACTTACAGATATGCATTGAAGTAAAATAAGACATGATACCATTGGCATCAAAAAAATTAATGTGGATACAAGTATAAATTAATAAGAACCATTGCACTTATACTTACAAATTAATCCAATGAACCATCTGGATCTACTCTACTCTTTATTGTGTCAAGTATTTGCCTCATGGTCAGACTCACAGACCTTCCACAAGGTCTTGTTCAAAGGTCTACCCCCATATTTTATCAAAAAAACATTGGATGCCACAACAAGCTTTGAGTAATGAAGAATCTTATGATGTGTGTCAAAGTCCTCAAACAACCAATGTTTAACACTCTTATGTGGGTACCTTCTAAGTCATGTTCCAGTAACAACAACTGAGCCTATAGGGTATTCAATGTTTTCTCCATGTATAACTAGGGCTTCCAATTTCTTTTTGGCCTCAACATAATGACATAAGTAATAGTTCATTCCCTCTTCATTTTCTTCATCTGCAATAACCACATAAACATGCCCTGCATTGATATGTGTAGAAAATCACTTGAAATTAGTCAACATTACAAATATAGTACAAAGTAAGATAACAATATGGAATTTCAAAAACTAAGAAAGTATATATATTACCTGGTTGAACTAGATCTGATATGTGGTCAAAGTAGACTGACGATTCCATCTGTGTTAGTTCCAATGCCGTTAGAGGGAAATATGTGTGAAGTGTGCTAAGATAAAATTTTGACCATTTGTCAACCCACTCCCCTGACTCATAATCATTCTAGGCTTGCATTGTACATGAAGAACAAAAGCATGTCATCTTACATGTATCGATACTCCATGAAATTGCATTTGAGGTAAGGAAAGAGTGTAGCTCACTCTATCTTGTTAGTGTACAACAATCCTCATATGGCGCAATGTTAGTATCATCCATCAACCAAAAAAATCTAGGAATTGAAGATGTACCTTCATTACCTAGACCCATCAAATCATTACACCACTCAATGATTGAACTTGCATCTGCCAACTTTGCACTATCTTTATACTTTAACTCTTCTCATGCTAATGTTATTTTCATGCATGCTCCTACACCATCATGCTCACCCTTTCAATGCCCGACCTCACAAAAGTTCCACATATGTTGAACACCTATAGTGAGATGCATCCTGCACAACTAGTAGAATATGCAGACATTCTTGAACTATGTTGTATAGTTATCTGACCATATTATATGTTGGCTATATGCTATTCCCCTCCAAGC
>VDFB02101897.1:0-19261 GCA_007258455.2 Sequoia sempervirens | reverse complement strand
ATTATTTTTTGGACATTCCTCACATATTGAGATAAAGAAATTTTATTAGAAACCAACATTATAACTGCCCTGGTAGAGTATGTATAATATACTAGTATATGCAAGGCAGGGAACAAATATTATAGAAAACTATAGTGAACAAAAGAACTAGTACAAGGCAATTGTATTGAGACAGAATGCCTTGTGTAGGTATGCCTTTACACAATGCCAGAATTGTTTGACAAAATGCCTCAAAGAAAAGCAATCTCATGGGATGCCTTGTTTGCAAGGTATGCTCAAAAAGATTTGTTAAAAGGCCTTCGAAACTTTCAAGCAAAAGCAATTGGCGAGCATAGGGCCAAACTCCTCCAATTTACCAACAACCTAATAATACAGTACTCATAAGTAGAGATCATCCTAGATTAATTATCTTCAGCTCCAGGAATGCATAGCTTGGGAATTAATACTATTTTAGGAGAGTAATAATGAAGGAGGAGTCTACTTAGAGACATGTAAAAACTTTGTAGAGAAAGTAAATAACAAATGACAGAAAATTCTGTTCTCAAGAATTACATGTCAAATTCATGAAGGAATTATGGTATTCTTTCTTGAATTTTGCTGCCTATCTATCATCATAATTAACATACAAGAAGGGCCTTTTAGCATCTTATTTCTCCAAGTAGACTCCAATCATATCAAGACACAGGACAATATAATCCTACTTATGAGTACTGCCTAGGTCCTATTGGGTACGCCCCAGGTACTGCCCATAGAAGGACCTATTGTGACCTATTTCACACATCGCCCCATTGCAAATGGGAACCCTCGCCAGTTTGTTTTTAGGGTTTAGTTTTGAGTTGCAATTTTGTAAGCTCTTTCGCTCCGTGGGTTTCAAGTCAGAGTCTGGAGTCATCACTCAAGCCAAGTTGAGATTTCAAGCCTTAAACTGCGCGTAAACGTCGTAGAAGTGTTCAGAGGACCCTGCAAACGAGGATCACCTGTGCTTTTGCCCAATTCTAACACTTCCTACTTTTTAGGGATTTTGTTTTTTTCATTTTTGGCACTTTTGGACCATTTGGGAATTTACTATTTTTTAGAAAGTTGCTTTTTCGCTTTTTCTATTTTTTGAAACTTTCTATTTTTGGCAAGTGCCAAGGTTCCACCAATCAAGGAGTCAAGGTTTCCATCTTTAGACTAAAAACCATGCAAAAATCACCCAAAAAAATCTGGAAAAATCATGAAGAGCATGCAAAAAGCCATTGAAAAATCAGAAAATCAACCAAAAAGCAGGCCTTTTGGACTAAAAAATCTGGAAAAATCATGAAAAGCATGCAAAAATCCATCAAAAATCTGTGAAAATCAACCAAAAATCTGATGAAAATAAGCAAAAATCTGGGAAAACAGTGAAAACAGATCAAAAAATCAAGTAAAAATCAGACAAAAGGCTATGAAAAATCATAAGATTCTGGACTGAGAAAGTGTAAGTCTGAGAAGATTCACGAAGAAGTGCACCCAGCTCTTGAAAGGAATGGCAATTCCTTGAGAAAGTCCGACCTGCACATGGAAAGACTCCTCCAAAGTCCACCCAGCTGCTGACTGGCATGGAAATGTTTCTTGAAAGTCCGCCCTTGAGTATGGCAAGACTTCTCCAAAGTCCGCCCATCACTCTTGAACACTTGGAAAGAAGGCTTGAAAGTCCGCCCATGCCAATAAGAATGAATGGAAAGGATCCTCCAAAGTCTACCCAGCATATGGAAAAACTTATGGGAAGTCCGCCTTGGCTTGATAGCAAAATGGAAGTCTCCTTGGAAAGTCCGCCCTTGAGAGATGGCAAGACTTCTTGAAAGTCCGCCCAGCCTAGTAAGAGAGACTTATTGGAATTTTGGCTAAGTGTGGACAAGTGGAAAGATAGATTGAAAGTCCGCCCAAGGAAGAAATGGTTAGAATTTTGACTAAGTATAAGATGAAAGGTGGAGAAACCTTATGAAAGTCCGCCTAGACCTTGAAAAGAAGATGGAAAGGATTCTTCCAAGTCCACCCTACCTAGAAGATGAATGGATAAACATATGGAAAGTTCACCTTGCTCAGGAAAATGGAAGGAGACACTTCAAGTCCGTCATGGAATGATAGGCAAAGTGGAGCTAAAAATGGTGAACTGCTGGGTGAAAACGAAAAACAATCCTTTCACAGACACAACTTGGACTTCAGCTTACAATGAGGTGGAGATGTGGAATCTTCCCGGAAAGGAGGCGCCTTCATCGCTAAGAGAAACAATAGTAAATCACAAAAGTAATTACACAATGTTAATGAAAGTCACTTGAGTGGGCAAAGAGACCATCCTTCTTTTCTAGAAGATACATATAAATGTTTCGTCAAGCAGTTCCACTTGATAACTAAAACTAACAACCAGCAGTAATGCCAATATCTCTATCTCGTCAAAGTGAAGCGTAGAGATACCAGAAGTAATCAACAACAAACAAAAGAAAATAAAATGGGAAAGCTCACGAAGGCACAAAGTCGTTCTGTAGCTTTATCAATGTCGGATCTGCATAAACGTACCGTTTGCTACGTTAGAAGCACAAAGTCTTCTTAGACGCAACAATTCTTTTTCTAATAAAGATGAACGATTATACACAAAGTCTTGTATCATCCAACCAAATGTCAACAGTAGCAACAACCATTACAAGCACAAAGTCTTGTAGATCTTCAAAGAAGTTCAAGAGAATGGTAATACCCAAAGCACAAAGTCTTATAGATTATCCAACAAGAACATGCTGCATTGGCATGAATGATTTATAATGCAAAGTCTTATAGATCACCTCAACCAATGATAAACAAAATAACAATGCAATCTAAATAATAAATGTAACACAAAGCTTACATCAACCATTTAGAGTCTTTCAGACTTCTCGAACTAATCACTACCAAATCAAATCAACTTACAAAAGTATCGAATCCAACACAAAGTTTGGCTTGCAATCCTTTCCTTTATTGATTGAATCTCATTCACAAAATATGAACGCAAAGTTTCACAAGTTTGCTTGCAAAAGGGCAGCACTTCGTTGCAATAGACTAAAAGATATGTTACAATGAAAATCCCTCACAATATATAGAAAGAGGGATGAGCAAAATAAGGAAAGAGATTGAGAATTAGTAAGTTTACTTTTTATATCTCACCTTAATTTTAATCAAAGTCATCAAAAGTAATTTAAGCCAAAATATTACATCTTTGACTTGGGGAATACACTTACAAAATGACATTCGAAATAGAACATTACAAGATGGCATTTTGGGATGCACCGGAAACACCAACATCGAGAATAGGAGGTCGCTTTCACGCCTTTTGCATTACAATGGAAGCTTCAAATTTCCTCCTAGTTCCTCGCATAAACTTCATCTGACTAACGGTAATCCAAATAATGTGTGGATCTCGTGACTATATCTCATGGCGGCGAGCAACCTGCACCGCCGTTATGCCTCAAAGGTCTAATGTGAGCCTTAATACAATGATGTTCAAGAAGCTTCAGAAGTCTCGAATCAATAATCAAATTCATGATGGCTTTGAAGACTTCAGTATTATTTCACGGGAGGAAGATACGATTGTCCTCAAGAAGTTGACCAGGCGACTCTCTGATACTTTTGTCAAGAATGTTGCGATGCCCATCGACATCTTCCTGTACTTGGTGAAGGTCTTCAATGAGAGATTGAACCACTTGGATCCTGTGCTTCAGTGATTCTTTTACCTCTACAAACTTTTCTTTGTCGGGAATTACCCCAACCTCCACCAATTTGCTGAGCTTTACCAGTTTCATTTCCGACCATGACAACAGGCATTTTTCCATGTCTCTGCGCTCCTGGGAAAGTACGCCCTTTTCTTTGTCAAGCTCTGTGGTGAGCTTGGCCAACATGGTGGTTTTCTCATCCGTAGCCAAAATTATCTGAGATCCGTGTTCAATGATCTTTTCAACAAAGTCATACAACACTCTGCCTTTGGAGGCGAATTTCTCAACTTTCTTGACAGCTGGGTCTTCAATACTTACCACTGTCAGCGGTTGTGCATTGCTTGGAGAACCGGCAAGTCTCTTTACAACAGTGGCATAATGCTCTGCCCTCTGTTTGTACATGTTACGAGATTGCTCAACTTTGTCCAGCCTTCCTGCTAAGATATCCAAAGTGACTTGCGCATCGGCTTTTGCACTTTCGTTGGTAACCTTGCCAAGCTGGACCTTTGTTACTGTGTAGTCCTCCATAATGACATCACCTTCTTGATTCGGTGGTATGCCAATTTCAGCATACTTGTGGCCAGATTTATCAACATTCAGCCTCGAGTATACTTTTGCCTTCTTCTTCCCTTTAGCCTTTGGAAGAACTATCTCTTCAAGGTCGAGTTCCTCTGGAGAAAGCATTTGCTTTTTACGCTTCGACACTTGGAGATATTAGCCAAGGAGGAAGAAAAGAAGTGTGAACTTCGGATTTATCACAAGTTTGCCCATTACACTGCTATTGTTTATCCCAACCCCCGCCCAATGGTACGGACACCGAGAAATGGTCATCATCGCCCCGAAGCCAGATACGATTGAGTGATCACGATTGACTCAGTTCCAAGAAATTCCATTGAACTGTTTCTAAGTGATATCACATGCTACAAGCTAGGAATGGACGATGGTGGGCTTGACAGTATATCAACCGTATGAATGCTTGTGACTGATGGAGTATCAAGCTGGGTTGATGCTGCAGGGATAGGGGATATCTCAGCTGCAGGAATGCTCGTGGTAGGAATAGGTGACGAGGGAGCAGGAGGTGAAGGAATTCTTGACTCAAAAGGGGTATGAGGAACATTTGAAGTCACGGGCGATGATGTTCTGTGAATTTCCTCAACTACGTTCTCTGGAGGAGAAGTAGTTATTTCTTCATCATGCTCGGTTCGCCATCACCTCTGCCTTCCGCCATTCTGGTTCACCTTCAAGTCACCTTCGTATCCTCTTCGTAATCTTCATCGACTCTGCTCGCTGAGAAACCTCTTCGGCATCGGAGTCTGCTTCTGCTGAATCTTCATCTTCAGCGGATTGGTCGCTTGAAGTATCTTCTTCATTGGAATCTACCTCCTCTAGAATGGGCTTTTTACCCTTAGAGCGAGATGGGTGAGATTCCGTCATTTCTGCCTCTTGGACAGCCTGGGTATCTTTCTTGCCAACAGTGAACTTGATCCTAGGGCC
Source organism: Sequoia sempervirens (assembly GCA_007258455.2). Classification (NCBI taxonomy): domain Eukaryota; kingdom Viridiplantae; phylum Streptophyta; class Pinopsida; order Cupressales; family Cupressaceae; genus Sequoia; species Sequoia sempervirens. The sequence goes on along the minus strand of VDFB02101897.1, from coordinate 14,066 downwards.
TCTCCGCGAAGAAGTGGGAACGGCCTCTGACTTGTTTTTGTCGCGGAGTTCTTGCTGTTGGCGAGCTTCTGCCTCGGACTCTTCTCCTTCCGAGTCTGTCCTGAAACTTTCCATTGTATGACCATGTTTGTGTAACCATTCTTCTGTGTTGGCTAGAATTGGTCTCAGCCTTTCTCTCATGCTGGTGACCTCTTTTCTAGACCACTGTATTGCAGGCAACGGCCTCTTAGCAACGCCTTGCTCATCATAGACAGCGCTCATGATATCACCTGGATCCTCAAAATCCTCTGGTAGGTCAGCGATACCAAGATCTCTGATTTGTTGAACTGTCAATCTGCAATAGTCCATCTTTCGAATGGCTTCTTCATCTCTGCAATCTGCCCAGATATCTTCAAAACGGTACCTGTGTTGGTGACCCTTTGCAACTTCTTTCTGACATCTCGGTAGTCAAACAACCTATACCTGTGAGGTTTTGATGGTCACATCCGTGATCTCAAGATAGATGACTTAGCCTTTTGTACCGGATAGTATATCTCACATGGTCGTGCTGGGAACTGAATCACGCCAGGTTGCTTTCGTTTTTTCTCGTGACCGATATCACCGGTCAGATGTTTCCATGAGAACCCACTTATCCGAAGGATAACGTGGTAGCATGTAGGGACAACCGGTGTAACAACCTACTCTCAAGTAAGTAAACGTTGGGAATTGAAGAAAAATATATCCAACTTTACTTACCACCTTATAAGCCTCATCAGACACTCTTCTTCTTTCCAAGGATGGATCAAAGTTGAAGAGTAAGGGTGCAAAGAAAGCATCAGTGACCCGTCTGAAATGATGAAAGCTTTCCTTTAGCTCCAACTGATAGAAATATCTGTACACAGGCACCATCATTCGATTCCCCTTTGTAGATAGACCTGGGAATTGCCTCATCACAGCTGCTGCGTGCACCAGGTAAGAAGTCATGTAGAACTTCAATGTAGAAGGAGCATTGATCAACTGTTCGTGCATCTCATCACTGATTTGTTTACCCCAGTCAATATGCACTTTCTGCCTCCTTATGATCCTGATGTATTCATACATCCAATCGTGAAAGGTGGATGATTCCGGCAAACCATTCACTCTGCTCAGAAACGTGATCATATCCTTGACGTCGTCTTTGAAGTCACTTCTCAGGAGTCCTTTCGGCCATCTGGAAACAGACGATCTAGGCTTTTTAAGCCATTGAGTATTTATCAACTGTTTGGCTTTATTAGGATCAGCATCAAAAATCTCCTGTGCTTTTGATATAGAAATATCAATATATTTGTCCATGTGAGGAACCTTGAAGATGATGTCAAAGAAATCGGGGTCGAGTCTTAAAATCTCATGCCCGGAAGAGTCGATCACACTTCTGCTTTCTCGGATGTAATGAGACGCAACTTGAAGAACAAACTCAGTATTGTGCGCAGCTGTGGGGAACATTGCCACCAAGTGGAGATTACTGTGTACTATTGCCCTCATTGAATCAGGAAGAGGTTTCGTCTCTGTCAACTTTGCAAAGTCAACCAAATCTTGATGGCGAACTTCTGTATCCTTTATTTCTTCAACTTTCGAAAGTACCATAGTTGGCGGATAGACGCCTTGATATTTGTACTTCATCTTGCTTTTTGCTTTCGAAGAAGAAGGAGGTTTCGTTGCAGTCATCAAAAGAAACTGGAACACTGAGCACTCTTAACTGGACGATCTCTGAGAGTAGACTGCAATCCGTCTAGCCAGAACAAACACCAATTTGTTAGGAAACATGGGAAAGCGTGAAACGAGCACGAGGGTGGAAAAGCATAGAGATGATGGCGAGGCACGCAAAACGATGCGCGAATGCGGAAAAATGGAGCTCAAGGATGCACTGGTCAAAAATGGGGTGCATTTGGAAAGGTCTGGAAAAAGCCAGAAAAAAGTGTAAGGGCGCTAAAATTCAGCGCCCTTACATTCTGAGAAATTGCTTTTGGTGTAAGGGCGCTAAATTTTAGCGCCCTTACATTTTTAGTGTTAGGCAATTTTATGACATTCTTTTGATGTCATGGCGCTAGAATTCAGCGCTTTAGCTTTTTGGTGAAAGATGATTTTGATGCAAGGGCGCTAAATTTTAGCGCCCTTGCATCTTACAGTGTTAGGTAATTTCTCATTTTCTCAAAAATGTTCTAGCGCTAAAATTCAGCGCCTCTGCTTTTTCTTGAAACTTTTGAGATGTAGATGCAAGAGGGAATGGCGATAGCGCTCAGGCTTGGAGATGGAAATTTGTTTGAATCATGAGAGCTTGAGTTTGCTTTCATTCTATTACATACGCCTCCCATTTTTGAGGGAATTCTTTTTCACAATAACAGATCTCTTCAACGTTCACCAAAACGCATAGAGAGAGACAACATGGATACGTTGGATAGATACGAGTGCCCACAGAACATCGACCATATTGGCGGATAAGAGAAGAACGCGTAGGTGGCGAGAGAAGAATGCGAGTGTATAGGGTAAGAGCATGGAAATGAAAAGAAGGAATGAGCACTAAATGAACACGCACAGGGGAGAACGCGAATTCAAAACCATGAATGAAGGTTCCATTGCATAAACGTGTAGGAAAACGCGAATGAAGGAAGACGCGAATAGAAAAAATGAATGAAATAAAAACGTGAATGAAGAAATCAAAACGCGAATGTACAAAGATCATATACAAATGACAATACAAAGCCGAAATGAAAGTCTTACCAGGGCAAAACGCGAAGCTTGTTGAAGAGAGAAATGGCGAATCTCCAAAAAACGTGATTTTGCAGATGAAAGGCAAACGCACAGCAAGAGGAGATGCAAAAGAAATAAAACATAAACAAAAAAAGTGGCGAATTCATTCACTTAACTTTGCAAATGAAAATTAAAAACCTAACTCAAGTCGGGCAATAAATTTAGGCACGAAAAGTGGCACGATTGACGAAAAACGCGAAATTGTGAAGAAACGTGCCAGAAGCTCAAAAAAAAAGTTTGAGTGTTGAGAAAAAATGTAATGGCGCTAAAATTAGCCTTGCATTTTTTTTAGAAATTTCATCATGCAGGGCGCCAACCCCAGCGCCTTACATTTCCGGCATTAGCCAAATTCTTGGATCACTAGGCGACTCCTTTGAGTGCTACCGTGATCTCCGTAATTGCAAGTATTAATGTTGAAAAGTCGCGAAGATCAAGGTCAAGGTCTTACAGAGAACAAGGTGGAATGCTCGAATTGACTATTCGAGATTTGGGAACGCACTTCGAGGTGACTCGAAAATCACCCCGTTGTGCGTACTTGAACTTCACGAATCCTAGGAAACGAACAAGTTTCGTAGGGGGGTTATCCGTGGAACGAGCGCTGCTAGATTCCGCGATAACAAAAATCGACTTTACAAAGACATGAATGAAATTTGTCTAAGGCATGGAACATCTAGAGGGAAGTGGTAAAATGGCCAAGACATAAGAAAATCCACCATGGTGAAGAAAGAGAAGAAAAACCCATGAAAAAATTGCCAAATTAAAAGAAAGCATGGGTGGAATGAATTAAAAAAATAAAAAAATTAAAGGTTGAGAAAATCAAAAAAATCACATGACAAACCTTTAATTATTTCAAAACACTTAGAGAAAGAAAATCGAGCTCTATGGATAAACTTCAAAAATTCAATGAAGATAAAGATGAAGAGCTAAAAATTTAGAAACTTTCCTCGATAAACAAGAGTCTACATTCGATGAACTTGAGAGAATTGCTAAATGGATCGAATTTTTCAACTTTATAAGGCATTCTCAAGTCATTATCAACTCACAATTTCGATTTGAGAAGTGGTTTAGCTCTCTCTCCATTTCAAGAGTTAGTAAATTTTTTGAGAGTTGGAAATTTTTTCAAGAGTTAAAAATTTCTCGAAACAGAGAGAGATTTTTGAAAGATAGAAATTTTTGAGAGTTGAGTAATGGATTTTTTTCAAGAAGAAAGAACGAAGAAAGAGGTAGAATTCTAGGCTGAGGGTCAAAATTTTCAGAGGATTGCTTGCTTTTTCGGCAATAAAGACCAGATTTTCGAAGTTTTCGATTAAATTGCCAGTCACAGAGTGTAATCTCGAAGTTTGATGAATTATTTTTACCTTTGTCTTCATTGTATCTTCAAAAAATTCACAAAGTGTTATTACTCAAATTGCTTTTTCATTGAATTTAACTTTCAACAAGCTAAAAGTTGGAATTTTCGTAAGGAAATTTTAAAGAAAAATAACTGAATGTTTATTGTATTCTCTTTCTCGCAGGTTGATGACCACTCCCGGAGGATCGTCAAAGAAAGCACCAATGAAGTTCGCAAGCAAGGGAGTCCAACAAGAGTCAAAGATCACTTCCAAATGGAAGAACATTGTGGCTACAGACCTCGGACATGTGGACTTTGAAGAATTCAAGAAGAGGATGTACGGATTAAATGGACTTATGCCCACAGCGATTGCTCGCCGAATGATGCGCAATGGAATTGTCCAAGCTGCCAGATTTCCTCCAGCAATCCGGTGTGTCGAATTGATGGTCGAATGTCCAAGACATTACAATCCGCAAGAAAGACAGATTATAGCTCCTGATGGAAGAATTTTGGCGCACCTTGGAGAACCAACTATCCAAGAGGCATTTGGCATACCTGACCATGTTCGAACTTCGTATAAGACAAAGGAGGAAGCCAAAAGAATCTTTGAGGATCGGGCAGAACAGTGTGCAACTCATATCAATAGAACATGGTTGGAAAAGCCAAGAGCTTCAGTTAAGAAAATGCCTAAGAAACTACGCTGGAAAAACTTTAAAAGACTTCGGTGACATTGTTTTGCTCCTGAACGGAATAATGGGCAATCCTCAAGGTGCCTATTTTGAAACATGGATGTACTTCTTTATCAAGGAAATTACTTCCGGAGACAAAATGTTTAACTGGTCTAGAATGATTAGTGATAACATCCATGAGCAATTAATCAACCTTGAAAGGACTAAGTCATTTCATATGAGTTCCTACATCATTTATCTATTCTCCAAAGCCTACAAATATCCTGGATTGATATGCAAAGGTGTTGTCGGGAATGGAGAAAATCAATTCAAAGTGTATGAATGTTATCCTCAATTGCAACTGTCTGCCAAGTCCCATTTCAGAAGAGTGCATGATGCGTTCTTGATGTTCATCACAAGGATACTACAAGGGGGAACCCATCAGAGGCTGACGCATGAAGCAAAAAGCCTTATCAGTAAATATGGATCCTGGTACATCCAGTTTCCTAAATTCACTTATATCCGAATCCAAGGATTCACTGGGAATCCATTCAAGCTTCCTGTCTACCCCACCCACAGGATGATCCTACTGGAGGTTCTTAGGTAATTGGAGACTTTTCAAAATATCCAAAGGCCCAAGCAGAAAGCAGCCATCACTTTTCCATTCTTTATCGGGAACATGGATGAATATTGTTCGTCTGCACAGGCAGCTGAAGGTGCTAGAATTGAAATGCAATGTATCCATTTACCTCATACCGATCTAGAGCCAATTTTGATCCTCACCACCACATCGCGATCGTTAACGGAAAGAAATACAAACACCAAGTGGACCAGGAGGATTACTAGGCCAATGCCATGGATGAATTTGATGTTAGGAAAAGATTGTGGTCCAGACTGCCTGTCAGCTTGATTAGAACGACAAAACTCTTCTGTGTACCAGACCAACTTGAGGATGACGGCGAATTCACACAGCCAGGTTTTGATGAAAGTTAACCTCTTCCCCCTGTGCGCTGGTCAGAACCAGAAATCGCTGACTTGGACACCTTCATGAGCCCTGTCATCAAGTATTCACAATGGTGGGGAGACTAGCAAATCAAAGAACTGCGGCGGAAGGGTATGCCTTTGACATACACTCTGATGGGCGAATTAGAATCTTACTCTTCTAATGCTGGAGCAAGCCAAGGAGATGAGCCAATTGAGAGCACGAATCCTAAGAAAAGGAAGGAAGCGAAGGGAAAAGAAATTGCAAATGAAGGACTTGCCAGGAAGCAGCAAAGACTGGAGCCTCTTCATTCTGCTATCTCCGCGAATGTGAATGAAATCTTAGACATTGATGAATCTCTTGGAGATATAAGGATTCCCTCTCCTATCCCAGCTCAGCCTGAAGATGATGAGCCTCCATCACCCACAAATACCGAGATTGTTGAATCAGACAATGAGGTCAACATTTTGGACAATGAGTTTGAAGAAGGAATGATTTCAGCCTTGAGAGGAATCCAAGAAATCCCGGTCATGCAGGACATTCAAGAAGAACAAGATACCGAGCAGCCAACTATTCCTGATTGACTGAAAGAGAGATTGAAGATGAAGGAACCTGAAAAAGTTCTAGAAGAAGATGACATGGCCGATTTCCTGGCCAGATTAGAAGCAGTCAGTACAAAAAAGCCTGCCAAGACCTTCTCCACCATTCAGAGAGATGAAGTTGGGCATCGTACAGTCCAAGTTGCTAAACCGACAATTGACAAGTCGAGGGAAGAGATTACTCCTTAGGAATATGCAATTACCACTGTCGATTTAGGCCCTACCACAAAAGGACAGGAGATGGAAGAATTGGATAATTCTATTGCCACTATCAAAGCGAGGCTAGAGAAGGAGATAGTAAAGAAAAAAGAGTATAAACGAGAGGTTGAACGACTCAAGGAGTATATTCAGCATCTAACTAAGCCTCTCGATCAGACTAGCTCAGTGGCTCCTCCACTGATGAATACTACTCAGGAGACTTTCGAAGAGGAGAAGAATATAGCCAAGGAGGCTAAAGAATGGCTAATTAGCAACAGGCAAGAGGTGGCCATATTTGCAGAAAGACTAGCATTGGCGTATGGGCAAACTTCTTTGCTCTCGAGAATTGCAATGTTGGCAGAAGCATGGGATAATGCTCAGGATGTTCGAGACAGAATCATTCCATGTCTCAAAGCACTTAAAGGAGTGTCGAAGCAAGAGCTAGTCAACGGAAAAGTAATTGCACCAGGTGCAGCTTATGATTTCGGCAGTTGGTACATGACATTGATCATACGAAGTGAGATCATAGAAAAGATAAAGGCAGATACCATCTGAATTGAGGAAAGGACAAAAGAAGTTCGGGAGAAGATTCTAGCTATAGTTGCAGATGTGCTGGAGAAGGACATTGTGCGAGCAAACAACCTACAGTTGGAAAACCTGAATCACAAAATTCAGGAAATCTTCTTCACTACTAGGCCTGTCCTCAAGCAAAATTTGACTAAGGCAGCCGACTTCCTGTTCATCTTTCGCAATTTCCAACGACAGGAATCAGAATGGGAAGACACTTTTGTTGAATGCTCAGATGATTTAGATCTGCTAGAATTCAGGGTCAATGCACTGCTACCTGTCACGATCGAGGAGGTTGACATGATAGTTTCTAAATTCTTCCAGTATACTGCAACCAAAGAGGATAAGGATGCACCTCCTCAAGAATAGCTCTTCACTCAAGTTCACTACCTGTTATCTCATTGATTACTGATTGTGTTTTAGGAAACCCTAATTAGGGTTGTTTATTTTTTAATCTTTGCCATTGATTCCAGATTAATCTTGGTTGTTCATTGTACTCCGAGAACTCTATATAAACCCTCTCTCATTCTCTCATTTTGATATAACAATAATAAGAGAAATATAATAGAAGAATAGGAAGAAGAGATACAAATAGAGATAGAGCTTAGTTAATAAGAGAGAAAGAGTTTATGAAATTGTTGCAAAAGGCTATTTTTGATAATAAAGTTCATGATGCATGAGATGCTTTGAATTCTTTCATTGTCAAATGGTTGCATGCTTACATACTTCTCTTCCTCATTGAATAGATTTAAGTTAAAATTTCTTTTGAATGTATGTTAAGGGAATGATAGATTGATCGTAAAGATTAGTGAAACTTTGCTCATACTTTCTTTGGATGGATGATTTCTATTCAATGCGTAAAGTTAGATTGAGCTTTTAATGTGGATGCTTCATTGTATTACTTTGAATGATGTTGTTCTATTGATGGTGTTGTTCGTAGTAAGAAAATTTTAAGCACAAATTCCCAGAAGATTGCGCTTACTTTGTGTAGTTGTCGTATAACGTGGCAAAACAAAGTATTGTTCTTTGGTTTCACTCAATCCTTACTGTCTCTTGAGTTCGTAGGAATAGTATAGGATTCCTCAACCCTTACTCCCCTTTTTCACCTTTTTTATCTGAAATTCGAAAATCCAAAAAAAAAATATCACTGCATCTAGGTCTTTGCTTTCTAAGTAACCTGCTAGAGTAAAACCCTTTGGGTTACCGGAAAAATCACATCTTCCACAGAGCTTATCCACACCCAACTTATGAAACATTGGAATTGTTGTATGATCTTTTGGCAATCTTAGCATAATAATCAGTTTTTCAAAAGGATAGAGTATCTTTGGATTCTTTATTCTAGAGTGCTTGGTGAGTCATAAAACACGCATCAACAGGACCCACAGGGAACCCGGAGCACCCAAGCAATACCCTGGGTGTACCCAAGGAAGGACCCGTAATGAGCCGAAACCCATACCAAACCCACACGGATACAATGGGCAAAACAAAAGGACTCGATAACATAGGCAATTATCATAACAATGCAAATCTTCAATAGGTTTGATGATAGCCACATTTTGTGCCATACATTGAGGATATGTAGAAGCACTCATATGGCAATCCATTATAAAGGGCTTCATAAAATGATTATAAATAGTTCCATTTATTTTGTGATTATTTAACTACTTTTGTTCAAGATCCTCTTGTTACATTTTATGGCATGGAAATGTAGGGGCAAGCACTGCATTTAGTTAATATGCATAACAAAGGGTGTTTTTAGCCAACTACTTATCTTTTATAACTGATTTTTCTGAGTCTCATTGCCTACATTAATATAATCTATATATTTATCATTTTTGCAATTTTCCTAGGTTTGTTGGTAAAATCATAGGCCATGGCTTCCCATGGGAAAGGGGGGCTTCTCTAGGCCTTCATATTAATTCTCCATGTAATTATCCCCCTCAAGAACTTGGACATTCACCTAGACCTTCCCTGTGAATAAATTGTAAATTTATTATATATTAGACCCTCATGGAAATCAGTACACTTCACTTGGACACTTGGAAAGGATTCTTTGACTTCCTACCACTTGGACACTTGGAAAAGATTCTTTGACTTCCTACCACTTGGACACTTGGAAAGGATTCTTCGACTTCCTACCACTTGGACTATCTTGTAAAGGATCTACGAAACCCTCATGATGTGGAGGGTTACTATGATGCCTCCTTAAATAAGAGTTTCATTGTAAGGCATCTATGGTGCCTCCTTAAGTGGGAGTTACTTATAAGGAATCTATGGTGCCTCCTTAAGTGGGAGTTCCTTGTAAGGCATCTATGATGTACCATAGAGTGTGGGTTACATTGTAAGAGCATCTTTGACTTTCCCATGATGATCTATGAAGAAGGCATACCAACTTGGGGAATTGCATGAGGGGAAGGTGGAAATGCATGATAGTGTAAGTCCTCTTAGGAATCACACTCCCATGTGACTAGTTAGGTAGCATGAAGCTTTCTTTATGGTGGAATGGAACTCTTGGTTGAAGCATTACAAATAGGAGCATTTGAGATTTGGAGATGGCTCCCATTTTATTTGTAGGAAGCAAGGATGCCTTGGGGAAGGGAGAAATGGATTCTATTGCTCCAATTTTTTTAATAATGCAAGAGGAAGTCGATTGAAGACTCAAATTAAGTAGTAGAATGCGCTTGTAACGTAGAATAATTGAGTGTATGTAGGTAAGTGTTGGCACCATAAATGCCTAACTATCCATTTTTTCCCATTGTAAAAGTTAATTAGGACCTAAGCGCATTCAACTATCAATTAATTTAGTGTGCACAAATAGTTGTCGCCCACTTAATTGAAGCAAGGATGTACTTCACTTTTGAAAAAGTCAAAGTCTTCAAAACATGCACATGTTGACCAAAGTTAATCACATTGGGGAGAAGCACATATATAAAACCCTATGCTTGTAATGATTGTAACAAATAAGAAATTGAATTAATATATACCTCCAAGTTCTACCATTTTTTCTACTGCTCATATGCCATTATTAATTTAGAATAGTATTATTACAATCTAACAATGCATAGATAACAATGAGGGTTCCAAACTCTACAAGCATGCTTCGAGTGAGAGTATAGTATGTAGGTCAATACACAAGTTACAAAGTGTTAATCATGGTCTCACCCACACTATAGCAAATGGTTGAAATTTTGGTTCTACTACTAGGATTCTCTATGAATTTGTGTGTTGTCTCAAACATGTCGTGGCAAGTAATGCAAGACAAGATCTACAAACAATTTATGAGTAGAGTGGAAATTTTCATCACTAGAGAGATTACCATAGGAGTAAAGATCCAACAATGGTGTAAGCATAAACTATTTGATGATTTGTACAAAGTGGAAAAACCTATTATTCACATCATCACAATAATTAATTAATTTATCCGCAATTCACTCCACTCAATAAGTCCATTTCCATCTTATTATTTAAATTAAATAAATAAAACCCACTTCCACCTCATCATTAAATAAAACTAAATAGGTTCACTCTCACCCACTTCAAATAAATAATTAAAATTTAAATAAGAATCGCTCCAAATTTCAAATAATTAGGTCCACATCATCCATCCACAATAATTAAATTAAATTTAAAAGGGCCCTTTGCATGTGATCCAATGCTCCAAGTGCATCTCCACCATCCATCCATCATTTAGTCCCCACCATTCGCATCCTCACTCAAGCACATATAAATCAAGCCCTCAAATCCTTCATCACTCCTCATAGCATGCTCATACTCACGCACTCATCAAAGATCATACATACACTCATCAAAGACATATCAAGCATACACATACAAGTGCATGCTATCAAGAACTTTAAGAAACCAAAGTGCATTATTCATTCATACACTTATACAAATTTATGAGCATTTTGCTGTGAAGGAAGAACCAGGGTTTTTGGAAGAAAATTAATCTTTGAGAACGAAAACTCTCTCAAATTTTGCATTCTACAAGTGTGAAATACCACCCAAAGTTTGCTCTTCAGGTGGCTTCAACCAAGAGTCACATTTGTGCACATTTGAAATGATCATTTCAAAGAATTTCAGTTTTTTGAAGTGCAGATCAGAATTCATTGAAGGATAAGCTTTTTTGAATACATTCATTGCTGTTGCAACCTTCATTATTGGCAACGTGGGGTTTAATAGAGGTCGTACAGTCAATTAATGCAAGTCGTACAACCTCTAGCTAAGGCGTGGGAACAACTAAGCCAAATTGCCTAAGGTTTTGAGGTGTGATCTTCGCCATTTTGGACGGCTAGGACAACTTAACACTTGTGCAGCAATTTTGAGGTGGAGAAAACAGTTTTATGAGCAAGGCATCCAAAAACTAGAAGCTTGCAAACACAGATGCCTAGCTCAAAACCCTTCAATACTCGCCTCTGGAATAATGCTGAAGTATTCTCTTGTCTTAGACACCTAGGATAATGAAGTTTTGATGCTAAGACTTAGGCGTTTCACCTCCAAGAAACCCCACATGGCTGTCATGAAGAAGTACGGCTAGCAAGGAATGGTACGACCTGCCTCAATAAACCCCCACATGCCAAGTTTGATCCTCAATCAGCAAAGGATAACAGAAGATATATATGTATTCTGATCTGAGACAAAGAACTTCTGAAAACCTGAACAATCTATCTCCAAATAAGCACAAATGTGACTCCTGTGTGTAGCCACTTGAAGAGCAAACCTTGGGTGGTATTTCACACATGTAGAATGCTTAAATCTGAGAGAAATCACGTTCTCCAAGATCAAATTTGCAGCAGAAACCCTTGTTTCTTCTCACAACCAAAACTCTTGAAATTTCACAAGTGTTGAATGAATGAATGAAATGAATTCCAAAATGCCCTTTATAATTCACCTCAAATTCACTTTTAAATTCCATTTCATTCAATTTACTTTTAATTTCTTTTAATTTGGTGCATAAATTCATAATATAAAATATACTTCAAAAATCACTTATATCTCCCCTTTTAAAATGACACTTTAACTCATATTATAAAGTATACTTTTATTTTAGAATCATTTAAATCCCTTTTTGATAAAGTCCTTATGTCTCCCTTTTAATATAATAAATTAATAAAGCATCATTAAATAGATCACTTTATTAATTTCCATTTAACCCTTATATCACATTTAATAATAAAGTCCCCTTTAAATAATCACTTTATTAAAATATTATAAAGTGACTTAAGAATTAATCACTTTACTTTATAAAATTAAAATATTAAAATTAACACTTTAATATTTCATCTTTCATGTTGAGACCATCACCTGATCACTCCAACTGGAAACTGATGTTGCAACTGATCCTGGGTGATGTCTGAACAAAGCAAACCAACTGCCAATCTCCTCCTAAAAAGTAGGGATTCCCCTAAAAAGTAGGAAACTATCTCTAATCATCTGAAATGGCTCATAAGGCCTCCTGCCAGGCTCCACAAGCTCCGGGTGGTCACAGGTGAACTATCAGTCCCTTCCTAAAAAATAGGAGACTGGCTCCAAGCTCCTGAAACGCCACGCAAACTTCCTAAAAGGTCACAAGACCCCCGAAAGAGCTCCCTATCCACCATGTTAGCCTACAGGAATCCAACTGATAGGCTAACCACCATGACTAACTACTGCCTAGGAAAATGGGGCATTACACCCACTCTCATCCAATTAAATTAATAAAATGTAAATAAAAGCCCCTCCTAAATTCAAATCATTAAGTCCACATCAGCCATTAAATTAAATTGAATTGAAAAGGGCCCCTTGCACATGATCCAATCCCCAAAATGCATTTCCACAATCAATCCATCACTTAATCCCCACCATTCACATCCACACTCAAACACTTATAAATCAAGCCCTCAATTCCTTCATCACTCCTCATAGCATGCACTCATCAAGGATACACCAAACATAAAGCACATCAAGTATACACATGCTATCAAGATCTTGAAGAATCCAAAGAGAAACTACATCACTCATGTCCATAAGCAAATCCACTCAACAAAGGAAAAATCTTGCTTTGGTAAGTGAAGATAAGAATTTGATTTATCTTCTTTATGCTCAATCTAAAGGTATTTTGATTGATTTAGAATAAGGGTTTAATATAGCTTTATTCTCTTGCATTATGTTCTAGATCTAGCATCATGCATAAAGAATTATGGGTCAAGTTCCCAAAACACATTTTTTACCAGACCTTTGCATGGCTCAGACAACATCAGACTGAATATCAACACCAAGTCTCATGGACACTCAAACCAATTGCTTAGCTAAAGCATGAAAATCTAGAGTGGATGTGGGAAGTTGACACATTCATCAAGGGCACGATCAACTTATACATTCTTCAATTTGCGTGACCTATACATCCACTAAGGAAGCACTTCTTAAGTTCTTGACACCAAGCTAGTGCGAGCTCTTAAAGCAAATCATGCTTTGGGTAAAAACGATTTTGGTTGAGAAGCATGTGGAGACCTTTGCAATGGAGTAGTCGCCATTTGCGTTAAAGGATGCATGGACGAGGGTCATGAAAGAGCGTGCATGCCAATATGGAGACCAAAAATGTTAATGTGGAGCATAGGAAGCACAAAGAGTTAAAGAGGACATGAAGCTACATTAGCCACATTGGAAGCAAGACAACCCACCTCAATACACCATGCACAAAGGAAGAGGCAAAACAAAGGAGGCATTAATAATGTATATCACACAAAGGTGTTGACAACATAAGGATGGGTCAAACATGTTTACAACTAGCAATATGGAACACCCATTTATGAGCCCAAGATAATTGTTGAAGTATAGTATGTGTACTCCAATGGTGAGAAACTATGTTGTGACCCAAGGCCACTACCTTGAGAAGATCTAAGAAGGAACCAATCCTCACTAAGTGACAATGAAGAAGCACAATGATCTACAATGTGCACATTACATCAACAAGCTAA
>VDFB02101895.1:0-20221 GCA_007258455.2 Sequoia sempervirens | reverse complement strand
GAAAACCCCCATGCCCTAACCTTCAACATATCTCTCTCTTGTCTTGTTTTATTGAAAATTTATAACTCTTGAAGGATTAGGAATTAGTGAAGGTTGCATTTCAAATTCATTCAATTCATATCTTCAACATTCAAGTCAAAATCATTAAGAAAAAGACACTATTAGACTTAGATTTGACAATTTTAGAAGCAAAGACTTGTAGGAGAGAAAAGTGGATATCTAACTCCACATAATCATCCTTTGATTTTCCAAAAACTTTTAGGTAGATTGATTCACCACCCATGGCGAATGAGTCCCATCTGTAGGCTTGAAAAGTTAATTTCTCATATTTCAGCTCTCGACAGCCAGAGATAGGTTTATGGAAGATTTTAGCAAAATTTTCTAAGATATTCCAAAATCTTCCAGTGATATCAATCTCATTCATTTATGTTTTCATTTACTTAAGTTTCTAGTTCATTCTTGCATAATGAAATGTGTTTCAAAAAAAGTCTTGTTGTTTAGATTTTTCATAGTCAATCAATCAATTCCATAGCTCAATTAAACTTAGATCATTCCATTTACATCATATCACATCAAACACATCCTAAATTGAGTGAAAAACTAGGGAATTTTGGCCTCACCTTTCTCCTTCTAGGTGAAAAACCATAGGAGAGCTAAAAAGTGAAGTGGGAGGATAAATATATGTTTCATTTTGGTGAACCTACAGTTTGAATCCCTTCATTTCTGATTTTGGAGTCCCTTAGTTCATCCTAGACTAGCTTACATTACATTTTGCATTAGTTAGCTTGCATTCTAGGGTTTCATTTTTGCATGTGTAAAGTGAATCTTAGGTTTCCTTTGTCCATATTTAATCATTGAATAGCTCTAAATTTTTTTCATTTTCATTTATACCTATATCATAGCATTCTAAAAACATAAATATCAGTCATAATGTCCTGAAAATCTTGAAAAACGTCCATACTGGAACTAATTCACCACCCTTGGCAAATCAGTCTCTTCTGACCCCTAAAACAACATTATCTAGAATTCATAATATTGTTTTTGGGATTTTTTTTGGTGCCATTTCATACCTATATCAGTTATTTTTATTTTTGTAGCATGCATTGCATAAAATTTAACCTTAAATATTTCATTTCACACAAAGTTTCATTTTCAAGTTTGCATTCCCATAGCATAGTCAATCCATTATTATTTGAAAATTTCATTTTATTTCAGCCTTTTACATTGTATTTTTGAGTTCGTATAGTTTTTTCTTTCAAATCGTTTGAAAAGAAAAAGTTAGTTCATAAGCATGATCATCATTCATTCAATGCATGTCCTAGTTATGAAAGTCTTTGAGTGCAAGAGAGGAAAAATGAAAATGTTAACCTTAACCTCATACCCTCTCCTATCTTTCCTCTTTGTGTGGATGATGTGATAGAAGTGCATACATACATCGAGAACCATGATGATCATATTTTTATTCTCCCAATACCTCTCCTTTTAGTTACAAAGGTATCTTGGGAAAAGAAGATACAATCGTTAAGCATCATGCAAAATTTATTTGTCCTTTTCCTCATCTGCTTTGGAAAGATACTATAACACATGAGAATGAGATTATAAATGATGAGGATGATAGATTGGTATTAAATAAGAAAATATTTAAGGTCTATAACAACCCTCTTTATGATCCTTCCCCTACATATCCTATTTTTTATGATATTAGGGAAAAAATCAATGAAATCATAGATTATCATGATACTCCCATTTTTTCATCTCCTAGTATCTCTCCTAGTTGTGACAAAGATAATTTGTTAGAAACCATAACCAATGCGATTCATGAGAATATTAGTTGTCTCCTTTAACTTACAAAACACTTTATCAAGCAAATCTTTAAGACCTATGGAAACCCTCTTTATGATCCTTCCCCTACCTCTTCTCTTGAGGAAAATATTTGGGAAGAAAACAATGAAGTCATACATGATCATCATACCCACATTTGTTCATCTCCTAGTATATTTCCTAATTGTGACAAAGATACTTTGTTAGAAACTATAACCAATGAGATTCATGAGAATTTTAGTTGCCTTCTTTCACTTACAGACAACTTTCCTAAGAAAATCAATTCAATCCTTGATTCTCCTCATATTTGTGATGAAGATACTTTTCCAATTTCAAACTTACATGAACATACTACAAGCTCTCCTAGTATGGTGGATATGGAACAAGAGAATGTGACCTTAGAAACAACCAAAAATCAAACACAACCTTCCCCTAATCCCCCCACTATCAGTAATCAAACAAATTTAACTATTAATTCCTCCCTTAGTGGCAATGAAGTTATTTTGGATGAACCAAACCTTAATTTTCATGAGCATGTAGTTTGTTGTTCTCCTGGGAAGTCTCCTTCTAGGGAGGATATTATGACCCAATAAAAAGATGATATCCCCTACAAATACAATGAATAATCTCACTTGTTATGGGATGTTAACAATTTTCAACCTCACTACACTAAACCTAGACTTACCCTTTACCCACCTTCGCATCCGCTTCATCCTTCCACTAAACCTAAACTTACTCTTTACCCACCTTTGCATCTAGTTCATCCTTCCAATAAACCTAAAATTACCCTTTACCCACCTTTGCATCCCCTTCATCCCTCTAATGTATCGGTAAAATCTAGTGATGATATTGTTGCTCATACATATAACACACAAAATAACCCATAACCAACACAACCAATTACACCATCATTACCTTTACCTAATCTACCTAGTGCTCCTTGCCACACCCCAAAAATAAAGGAGTATGATCTTATTGAATAATTAAATAATAATCCTACCAAAATATCCCTTTTGGATTTACTTCAGACCTCACCACATTACAACAATATTCTTCAAACAACATTTCAATAAATTATTGTTCCTACTAGTGAAACTCTGAATGATGTGACAACTCTCATCCAAAAACATAATCTTGACATTACTTTTCATCAACATGAGCTCCCTCCTTTTAGTTACAAAAATAACATGATTCCTTTATGATAATTGCTTAATTCCATAGCATAGGTATCAAACCCACTCTCATAGATAATGGTTCTACCCTTAATGTATGTGGTGTGAGTCTCCTTGATCAATTAGAAGTTGACAGATCACAAATCATACCTGATTCTATTTCCATTCAAGGATTTGATAATACAACAAAGCATCTTCTTGGTGTAATCACTTTACCTATTACGGTTGGGGCAGTTACTTTGCAAACTCCTATTCATGTCATGCCTTATGATATTTCATACAACCTTCTTCTAGGGAGACCACAGATTCAAGAGATAAATGCAATGCCTTCAACCCTTCATCGTATAATGAAATATGTCTATAATAGTAAAATTTATTAGGTTGAAGCAGATCCCAAGCCTAAAAGTTTCTTGAAGCTTGAAAAAGGAGCTATGAGTCCGCTAAACACATTTATTCCCACTTCAAACATAGAAATTGAACACAACAATGAGGAATTTCCATCTAAAATATTTGGTGACAATTGGGGATCCTTAGACTTCACTCCCTCATTTATGGGAAAATACATACTCACACAAAAGAAAGATGAGACACAATAACAACCAACCATCATCTCAATGAAAAATTGAGATAACCTTTCAAAAGCATATGGGTCAACCAATTTAGAAAATGCCACAAACTCTATAATAAACCTTAACAAACACAACAATGAACAACAAGTTGATTCTAAAACACTGAAAAAGCTTTATGGAAAAGGGTATGACTTCATGAAATAATTTTGGTATAAACGAAAAGGCTATGGTTCTCAAGAGAAAGCTATCCACAACCCTATAGAACTTAACACACAACAAACAACTTGTGGTCTTGGTTATTCTCCTTCATTCAACATCAATACTATCACATAAGAGTCTTCCAAGCCTCTATCTTATTCACATAAATAACCTTAGTTGTTGCTCCTTGCCATGTAATAGTTGTAGGATAATCAAATTCTCACTATTGCATGTCTTGCATCCATCACAATGAGCAACATACTATCATCCACTTTAAGCTCACCTTCGTCCTACACTAAGTGGGGGCAAGGGGTTTTATAGCCTTATCCCCATATATCACTTGTCATTGTCTATTTTGACTAATCGTTAACCTTTCATGAACATATAAAGAGCAAGCTTGGGATGTGGATGACATGTCTTAAGATTGACTCACATGTGCCATACTTCCTTTAAATGACACAACTTATAGATAAAATATGACTTGGAATAGGGCTTTACAGATAAGCTCTTGTGTTCTTCTCTTCCACTTTAAAGCAATTACTCACAACAATAGTGTTAGAAACCACTTTAAAGTGAGGGGCATACAATACCATAATTTATTTACATTTTCAATTTATAGTGTAGCCTTGTCGTTTATGTGATGTGGATGACATTAGGTGTGATCTTCCTTAGCATATTACATTCCTCTTGGGGGTTGATGCGACACACTGCATCCCCTAAGTCATGAATTTACTATCCTTTGATTGGTCCTCTCTTAGAGACATTAGACACAATGTTCCCTAAGTGATTGAACTTACATAAATTGAACAAGTCTCCTTTGAACAATATTTTATGTTACATTTTTAAAATTTTACACTTTCATTCAGTCACCTTGCATAACACAACTTTCATTCCTATGGAACTTTCTTATTTGTTTGGCCACCTTGCATAGCACAACTTGCATGCCTATGGTTCCATCCTATTTTGTTCATGAGTTCTAAGCATATAGAAATTTTCTTGTCTCATGATGTTTAAACTGACATTCACATTTCCTTTTTCTTTGTGACACCTTGTTAAAGTTATCAGGAGGTAGAACTTTGGCATGGTTGAGTGGAAAGCCCAACTAGCAACATGACTTTCCCTATAGTCATTTTTTTGTTTTTAAGTGCATTCCAACTAGCGTATGTATCTCTTTTTAGGATTTCTCACCCTATCGATGACTAGAAGTTTCATGGCCCTAGAGTGAGTATACAGTTTTTCCTTTCTCACTTGGAAGATAACCAAGAAGTACCATTAACCCAAAGTGAGTACATTTTTTTCACCTCATCTTTCACTTTTTTGATTGCATGATTTTGTATCTTGGGGGCTTGACATACATGTGGATATCTCTTGAATATCTACTCTAGTGTGACTTAGAAGTAAATTCATCCTTATAGAAGTTGAAAAACCAACTTAACAGTCCCAAAGAATCACTTGCATACAATCACCTATCACATGCAACAGATATTCAAAACAAAAAAGAAGAGATGTTCTATAAACCCTTAGAGAAAAATATGTGCAAAATATTATTATTCAAGAATTCATAATTACATGATGATTTTATTTATAAAATAAAAGCATGTATAACACTAATCTTATCTTGAGAGCAACAAGATAGACCAACAAGATAAGGATGACAATAATTAACCCTCAGAATAAAAATATTACCTAAGTGTTATGCAGCAATTAAATATTAACATTACATTCAACATCTCCCCAAGTGCAACTTAGGGAGACTAAAAAAGAATGCAACTAAAACTAAGATGAATGCAAGAAAGCATGAATGAATGGGTCTCAACAATAAGGCCTGATCAGGTACCCAAGTACAAATGAAATAATGAGGTAGAGAAGGAAAACCCAGTGGGACAAAACCCCCTATATTGAGATGACTGTTGCAAAGAAGCACTGGAAGAGAAATGTGGAGTAACACTAGAACCACAATCCGACAAGTAGGGAAAGATACTTTTGTCTACAAGAAACCAAATGAGATTCATTGAAGACTTGGGTGGAATCATAATACAACAGCAGACCATGTTATGAACACCAGGAAATCTACAAACCGAACAACTCCCAGAATTTAGGAGCCAATAGAGAGGATATGGTGGTGTACTTGAATCGTGTGGTCTCTGGACAGACAATGCCAAACTGAGACTAAAAACCTTCCATGGGAACAAGTACCATAAATACTCTAGAACATTAACCATAAAAACATGGCCCTCAAACTAAGAAGGATCTGAAAGAATGTAGATCAATAACCATGGGCTCTCAATCTAAAGTGTGAACCGACGTGAATCTGATATGTGTCAAGCTATAGCAAGATTTGGCCAAAAGAAACTAAGAAACCAGATATAAACCATACAATTTTCCATCAAAACAAGATGAAGATCAAAGTGTATGCACACTCTAATCAAATTATTATGCAAGAAATACCCCTATGGAACTTTATCTCAGCTCATTTATTACAATAACCTAATGATTGTAAAAGGAGAGAATGCTAAATGTGCATAAACAAAAAATATGATGATATGGTACTGAAATCAAGTACAAATATTCAAGTGTCACCCTTATAACTCCCAAAACATCCAAGTAATCTCCAAAACACCCATTGGGACAAATCTAGAATAACGATAAACCTAGGCTAGATACAGAAAAAATTGCATGGACAAAAAAATAGAGCTCGTCAATACCTTTCCAATGCTGCAAAGAAGGACAAAATCAGAGATCCTGGGAAAATTATGAGCTCTTACTACCATATATAGAAGAAACCAACTTCATAACCTCAAGAATCACTCAGACACAATTCATCTCCATTCCTCACCAAAGTGGAGGTTGAAAATGTAATAGAAAAAAGGACCCTTTGCTTGACATGGGATTAGTTGGACTTAATGAGGCATTGATTCAGGTGTTTTGAGGCATTTTATGTGTCCACACTAGGTCTTGGATGCTTGCAAATCAAATAGCATGCTTCTAATGACATCTTGTAAAGGTTTTGCAGTCTCTAAAGGACTTAATGATTTTCTGATCATTTCACGAACTATCTCTCAATTAAAATATAAAATGTGTTTCAATAACATTATTACACCAACTACAAGATTCTTAATAGAACTAATGATAAATCCAGTGTTGCAGTGTGACGCATACATTCACATTGGTTTTGTAATCATTTAGACATGTGGAGCTAACTTAGGTTGTAAAGTGTATTAATCATTGTTTCACATTGATTTGGTGTGTCTCAAACCCTATTCAAAATTTAACCAACACTAATAAATCCTAATTGACCAATATCAGGCATCCCAATGCTGCAATTGATCAAATACCCAACAAAGCTGCAATTTAAAACCTTATTTCCACCTTGGTTTCATAGGAATGAATGGGTTCTCAGGGACCCAATATCCATGAATTTGAGTAAAGGATCTCCACATCCGTGGGATTAATATCTTACCATGTGTTTTAAATGAGTCCCATTCATTCAATGGACCTCGAGTAGTGAAAAGTGAAATTTAGAGCTTATTTTCACTACATGTCAGCCTATGATGCATTATAATCAGGTACTAAGGAACAATTGACTATAAATAAGTTTTTTAATCCTCACTTTACATCCATTAACTCAATTTTACAACTAAAATTCATATCCATTATTCATTATTCATCCATCAATCTTTCACTCCAAGTCAAGCAAGCTAAGGTTTCTCGATTAAAAGTCATCAAATTAGCTTTCTAAAGCGTACAAGGGATAAATCTTCAGGTATTGCTGAATAATTTCAAGACCAAATAATCATGAAAAGGTAATCACATCTATTTTACATTCTTTATTCCTTTATTTCATCATTTTGGTTTAATTACCTAAATGGGGTTTGACCAAGGCAAAACCCCATGCCCTAACCTTCAACATATCTCTCTCTTGTATTGTTTGTTTGTATATTTAAAAATATTGAAGGATTAGGGATCATTTAATATTGAATTTCAAAGTCATTCAAT
Organism: Sequoia sempervirens; assembly: GCA_007258455.2. Lineage (NCBI taxonomy): Eukaryota > Viridiplantae > Streptophyta > Pinopsida > Cupressales > Cupressaceae > Sequoia > Sequoia sempervirens. Next base: position 12,465 of record VDFB02101895.1, on the reverse strand, counting down.
TCATCTCTTCAACATTCAATTCAAAATCATCAACAAAAAGGCATTAATAGACTCATATTTGACAATTTTAGAAGCTAAGGCCTATAGGAGATAGAAATGCAGATCTAACTCCACAAAATATTTCTATGATATTCCAGATTTCTATAGGTGGACTAACTTTCCACCCATGGAAAATGATTCCCATTTGTAGGCCTGAAAAGTGAATTTCTTGGATTTCAGCTCCTGACAGTCAGAAACAAGTTTTTAGAAGATTTTAGCAAAAGCAGTACTAATTCGCCATGCATGGTGAATGAGTCCTAGTGCTCATAAAAATGAGTTTCTAAGACATTCCAAAATATTCTACTGATATAAATCTACCTCTAGGTGTACTTTGTTCAGTCTCATTCATTTTTGTTTTCACTTACTTAAGTTTCTAGTTCATTCTTGCATAACACAATTTGTTTTCAAACAAGTCTTATTGTTTAGGTTCTACATAGTTAATCAATCAATTCCATAGCTCAATTGTACCTATATCATTCCATTTACATCATATCATATCGTACAAATCCTAAATTGAGTGAAACACTAGGACATTTTGGCCTCACCTTTCTCCTTCTAGGTGAAAAACCATAGGATCTTCAGAGCTAGAAAGCAAAGTGGGAGCTAAAATATGTGTTTCACTATTATGTATGGCATAGAGACCATATTTTTGCAAGTAATTCAGACAAATACTTGTAGCAAAGAGCCCCCATATTTCATCCTTGCTTGAAACTGCCTGATCAAGTGGCTAGACCATAATTATTGTCAAGCTCATTGGAAGAACATGCTTTCTCCTATAGTTCCTCACCCCCCATCCCTTTCTAGCTCTCACGCAACCTTCCTAATGAAGGTGCCTTAATGATAGGTGGCTATAGATCTCAACAAACCCTTTCCAGGTATGGATTTCCATCCATGTCATCATTCCACCACCACTTTAATAACATGTTTGGAGATTCTTTACATATTGTAATGGAGTCCTTCGATTGGCACATTGATGATTTGTCTAATTTGAAAGTTTGTAGTGTTTGAAAGAAAAGCTATGCTAGTATTAAGTTTGAGAATCCAATGCGAGCGTTGTTTTTTTGTGTTGTGCTTCTAAAAAAGGCATCCATAGATTCAATTTAGTGAACAAGATGGATTCAAGATCACAACCTCTTTTCCTTTCAAATCTTACTCAAGTTGAAGAAATTCTTATAACTAGAGTTGTTCTAGTTTTGCAAGTGACCCTTGCTAGAGGAGGCCAATACAAATATAGTGGCCATTCTATAAGCTTTCCTCAAGACATCATGGCCATTGCAACCTTTTTACCACATCACCTACATGATGTTGAAGTGGTGATTGTTCGAAGAATGAGCATTTAGAGGAAAAACTATGATTGCCATGTTGACAAACATAATGTCATGGCTGCATTAATATACAAATTTGAGAATGATCCATACTATAGTGATGCTACAATTGATTGTAATGCTTTAAATTTGTTGCCTACTACAAGTACTAACATCTATGATCTTCTACACACAATGAAAGAACCATTACATAACATAGTTGAACCAATTGCGACTCCAAAAAGTGTTGTTGATGAGGAAGCCAAGCTTGAGGACTCATCATCATTTATTCCATTAATTCTCAACCCTCCTTGGGAATTGCAGAAAATTAGAGATACCTTACAAATTGAATAAATTATTCAAGATACTTTGCCTTTTCCTAAGATAAGTTCTAACCCTATCAATGAATACAATACAAAAGAGTTATTAAGCATGACTTTTCCAACATTGTTCCCCACTAGAATAGTGATTCCCCTACAATCAAGAAGCATACATACTCACATACATGAATATACATTGTGCTTGATGAGACACTATGATAATAGATTTGGGAGGCATGTGATATTTAGATATTACCTTTACAATTTAATAATAAGATATTGAAGCCAATAGCCACCTTTCATTTTCATGAAAATAGACATGGAAGAAATGATCCAAAAGTCTATGGTTGCTTTGTGACAATTGCTTAAGGATGCGCCAAACAACCAGATAGAAAACTGACTTGTTCACTTTAGTGCATCTTTTCAAAGTATGCGCTCATATTGGGGGAAGTGTAGGAAAGAGCTCACGGTAATGATGATCCACTAGCTTGGCACACTAACTCTATTCTTCACTATGAGCTTTGTAGACACAATGTGGCCTGATTTGTACAAGGTACTTGATCCTGGTGCCTAACCCCATATGACATACTCTTGAAGATGCTTCACAAACAATGTTATCCATAAACCAAACATACCAGCCTTGTACATGCACTTGTGGTTCAAAATTTTCTATGAAGAGGTTATTGTGAGGATTTTCCATAGAAATCATTACTAGTATAGGTATGAGTGGCAACACCATGGATTAGCACATGTTCATGGTCTCTTGTGGCTTCTAGGTGCCCCAAATATGGACATTCTTGATTGGTCGAACCCACATGAACTTTAGCAAGAAAAAAAATTCTTTAATTGCTATGTTTCAACATGGAATCCCCATTCCCTAGAACAACTAATATCAAGCATCCACCACTCTTCTTTCGATGACCTGAATTTTCTTAACAGTTCAAAAATTTCTTCCATGGACCAAATGGTGGATTACAAATAGTTGGTGAACATGGTGTAGCGGCATACCAAATGTACTTAGTACACTTTTCTTAGGAGAAAAGGCCACTAATTACTATGTTGCTACAAAGCTCCATGGAATGCACAACCATCATCAAAATTGGAAATTGATAGGGAATCAAAAAAATCCTATAAGCCAACAATAAATGATGAGCGTGTTAATATCAAAAACCCTGAAATGCTTGCAATCTGGTGAGAAAATGTTGATTTATAGCCAGTCTTTTCTAGAAAAATTGTGCTAAACTATATTTCCAAATATGTGTCAAAGTTTGAATTTGTTTTTCAAAGCTATATTGATATCTTGAAGATGCTTGCAAAAAAAATTCATTTGGGCATAAAGCATTTATTTCCTATCAAAAATTCATGATGAATTTGGTTTCAAATCATGACGATATGCCAAATAATGCCATATGCTACAAAAGTTTCCCCTTGTCATCTCAAGCTGACATTTCATGTCTTTGAACATGAGTAGGAAAATATTCCACCCTTTGAAAATAGTTGATAATGGTGAAAATCTTGAAAGTTTTTATATTCATTTTCACATGAAAAGACTATTTGAAATGAACATTGTATCCCTTATTTAATTTGCACAATTTTATACATATTGGAAAAATCATAAAGGTTGGGGTTGGAATTTGTGGCCACACCCTACTATCATCATTGTTTACTCACTATTCAAGTCTACCCCCTCGGAGAATAGTGAGACCTTAGAAACATTTTTGTGGTTAGAATTGCTATAATGCAAGCCTTTCCAAAATGTCAAATCAGACATAGGCCTCACTAGAGATAGTATAACACAAAACTGGAGGATATTTCATGCTATTGGCTATCACCCTTAGCATTTTAATATATTTATTGCTTCCCCCACCAATGAAGAGGAAGGTGATAGTGATATTGACCACACCTAGCTTCTTCCTCCCACAAATGAATATGAATGGGAGTTGCTTTCTTTCCTTGTTTTTATAAACAATGTTTGCTTTGACTAGATACAACTATTAGGTAGATGAGACTTCAATTTAAACCACATGTGGGTCACACATCATGTTCATGAGAATCTTCATAATGTTGTTGTAGAGTTCATCTCAACAAGAAAATTACATATAGGTGAAGATACTCTTTTCCCACCGGCTGCACCTACACTTTGTCACTAGCTATATCCTAAGAAAAAGATTACTCTAGATACCATTGAACAACACCATCTTGGTCCATCTTCATCATCACCATTTTGTATTATTATTCAAGGTATTGCTGGTATAAGCAAATCATTTCTTATAGACAACATCCAAAGAACACTAAATACATCGCCAAATCAGAGAATGAACCCTTTGCTTGCTTATCCTTATTCTAGCCATTCACTTAACTCTCCTCTAGAAAAAGATACCTTTAACCCTAATTAATAATTAATTCATCCATTCATTCATCATTCATCCATGTTGTCAAATAAAGCAAGTTAGGGATAGGTTATTCAAAGAGTATTCAAGACCACTTCTAAGGAATTCAAGAGAAAGATTCTTCATCAATTATTGTAGCAATGCAAGTTCTATCATCATGAAAAGGTATTAATTCCTTCATTTCATGTTTATGCTTCATCTAATTTCTTCATTTGGTTTAAGTACCTCAAAGGGGTTTGAACAATGAAAAATTGTTATTCCTAACATTCAACATTTATTTTTCTTTCTTTGTCTATTTGCAGATTTAGGTGCTTGGATGGCTTGGACATGATTGAAGAATATGTTTCCAATTTTTTGAATTCATCTTCCTATTGGACATGTCAAAATCTACATAAAAGGTCATTTACAGTCTCAGAAATCAAGGTTTCAGAAGTAAACAGTAGGAGGAAAAAAAAGATCATACCAAGGGCTATAGATTCCACTTTTTTCATTCAAAAAATCCAAAGTGGGCTAAGTTTCCAACAGTGGTGACATAGTTCCACACTACTTTTTTTTTTTTTTAAATTGTAGATTTGGATAACCATTAAGCTAAAATAGGTTTCAGAGCAGTTTCCCTAATTTGGGTCTACGTCACCCAACTTGGCATAAGTGTCCCACCAGGCTTAAAAATAGAATTTTCCAAAATTTCAAAGGCATTTTCAATCTTCATTATGTCCATCATTTTCCAGGTATAAAATTTTAGTTTAAAATATTTATCTTATTCTTTATTGCATTCATTTTGTCATTCTACATATCACAATGTGTTTTCAAATAACTTACATTTCTTAGATATCACATTAGTAAGTTATTCATTTTATGAATCTATTGCATTTATACATCATATCTAGGCATACTTCATCCATTCTTGCATTGATTTTGAGTGTAGACATTACACATTTTGGGTCCATTTCTCTCCTTTTAGGTGGAAAACCCTAGAAGTGTTAGAGAACCCTCGGATACCAAAATTGGTGTCCACATGTTGTAGCACCCACAAGATTTCCTTCTAGTGCAATATCCAAGGAAGATACCTTCATTAGATCTTGCATCAAATTTTCATAAGTTTCTTCATATTTTCTAATATAAAATTTTCTTCCAAATGTTGTAAAGTACTTGACATTAGGGATCCTTCCATACCATAGCTCATTGGGAGTCTCTGTGTTGTTTATTATTGCTTGAACTCTGTTAAGTATATAAACAAAATTATGAATTTCTTCTCTCCAATAAACTTTCGATAGAATTGATTCTTCCATCATTTTCTTTGTAGCTTCTTGAATAGTATTATTCTTTCTTTCAACCACTCCATTCTAATAAGGAGTCCTAGGGAAAATAACTTCCTCTTTATTACATGATTCTCACAAAAGATATTGAATTCATTAGAGGTGAATTCTCCACCACTTTCAGACCTCAAAAATTTTGCTCTCATATCCATTTCATTTTCAACCATAACTTTCCATGCTTTAAACTTATCTAGATCTTCTACTTTTTTTTGATAAAATTAGCCTATGCCATTCTAGAATAATCATCATTAAATAGCATGAAATACATATCACCTTGAATATTTCTTACTCTAGTAGGAACAATATTATCTATATGCACCAATTCGAATAGTCTAGTAGAATTTTTTTCTTTGAATTTGAAATTTTTTCTTGTTTTCTGTCCAACTTGACATTCCTTCCAGACAACATTAGTAGGCTTTGCAATCTTTGGCAGATCTCTCACAACTTAAACTGAAATTCTTCTCAGTAGGCTATAAAAATTGATGTGATACATTCTTCTATTCCATAGTCAACTCTCATTGATTGACTCATGAAATAGTAACAATCAACACCTTTGAGTTGATAGAAATTTCCATCCATCCATCCTCTAGTAGCAATCACAACTTCAAATCCTTTTTTAATCTCACAATCATCATCCTGAAAAATAATATTGTATCATTTTCTACACATTTATCCAATACAAAATAGGTTATGTTTCAAACCCTTAACATAATGAACATCATGAGTGTTATACTTTCCATAAAAAATGATTGAAATTTTTCCATATATCTTAATAGATGTATCATTAGCAAACCTAAAAATTCCTCCTTCATATTTATCAAGTTTAACAAAATTACTTTTTTCACTAGTCATATGATTACAGCACCCATTGTTAATGATCCAATAGTTCATCTTGTGTCTAGCACAAAAATCAGACACCGAATTGCCTTTTGTTTTAGCATTTACTTCTGGAGCACTTTCCTTCACACATCTCTCAAAGTTAGTAGAATTAGTTTCATCTTTTAAATCCATGAACAAGCATTCACCATTATCATCATCTCCATAATTAGATTCATCATCAAATATACTTGCATATTCTATAACATAATAACTTTTTTTAATCATATTACCTTTGTTTTCCCTCTAATGGCCTATCTTTCCACAACTAAATTTTTTGAAAGGAAACTTACCTTTGTAAATTTTAGTACCCCTTTTCATTCTTCTTAAAAATTTATCTTTCACATCATCAAGATCACCTTGATCTAATTCTACATTCTTTCCCAATTTTCTAGCCTTAAAAGTAGTCTCAACTTTTGCACTACTTATTCCAAATTCTCTCATCTCAAATTTTTTTGAAGAACACTACAATTGATCTTTGGTATATTGATTCAAAATTTTTAATTCCTAAATAATAGAAAATTTATGACTAAGCTTTAGGAATAGTTTTTGAATACCTTCTTTACCACATCTTCTCCTTTAAGTTCTCCAGCAATACTTTTGATTCCATTTAAAACTTCATTCACCTTATGCAAGTAGCTTGTGATGTTTTCATCTTTATACATTTGGAGGGTTTCAAACATGATCTTTGTATTCTTCATCTTAGCTTGCTAGATTTTTTCATCTCCTTCTTAGATAGTTTCTAACTCAGGAATAGGACAATATATAGTGTGGTTTTTATTATAGTTAAATGAGAGTTCAATAAAATGATAACAAACACAATTAATTTTCACTATTTGATTAAAAAATGTAACACATAGAATGAAAATCTTAGAATAAATAGAACCAACTATCAAAATGTAGATTTAGAAGTGATAAAATGATGTGTACATATTACAGAAAGGGTTTTTTCAGTCCTCATTGAGGACTCATTCACCCTATGGTGAGTGGGGCCTAGCTAGGGCTCCTATAAATTCCTTTCTATGTTCTAATATTCAATGTTTGAACTCCCATATTCTATTTGAGCACTATTAAAAAGAAAAAATAAAACTTGTAGCTCAATTTCCAGTATTTGATAAATTTCTTAGCAACTTTGATAATTTTTCATGTTTCTTCAATCTTTCTCTTAAATGGATATTCAACCTAAATCTACAAATCACAAATCAAAGAGAGAATTTTTTTGTATGTTTGGGAATGGGATTGGCCTTGGTCAAACCCCATTTTGGTAATTAAACTCTGAAATGAAATAATGAATGAACAAATGTTAGAAACAAGATGAAACTTAGTTAAACAACCCCTTATTTATACATATCTTAACATTGATTCTTGAAATTCAAATATCACAAGCCGACATTGAATTATGGATTTGAAATCATTAAAATACCACAAAAGAATATCCCAAGGAGGGATCCTATGTCTATGAGGACCCATGTGCCATAGGGTGAATGGGTCCTAGGTCACTTACCTAGGACACAAATTTCTAGGTGTTAAACATCATGTAAAAATGGGGTCTTGAAACTAGGTGAGGACCCATTCACCTTATGGAAAATGGGTCATAGGTAACTCACCTAGGACACACACTTTCCAAAGTTAAGTGTTGTATAATGGAATTGATGAATTTTATGTTTTTTTTAGAAATTTACATTTAATTAAACATACATGTATTTTAATTAAAGGGACCAATTAAGGCCAATTAACCTCAATTAATTAATGAATCACTAGATCAATGTAAAAGTGTATAGATACACCTTACAACATCAAAAATAAGGTACAATTAAGTCCATTTTATCTAAAAGAACCCTAAAATTAATGTGAAAATGAAAAATATGTTACATCTCTATGCTAAGGCATAATTAAGCACATTTTATTATTAATTATTCCCAAACAATTAGGTGTGGAAAAAGGGACACTTTTTCTGACACTACACTAACTTTACCCAAATTTCTCTAACAATTTTTAGATTTATAACTTTCACCAATTCAAAATTAGCATGATCATTTAAGAGAGCATACCTTCCTTTACCATTAATATCATAAGCTTTTGTTTCATCATCATTCTTAGACCATTAGCAAGAATGGTATATCCTCTCAATTGACTCCCAAACTTAAAATCTAAGAGGAACTAGAAAACCTTCCATCCTTATTTTCTAAAATCCATAATATGATCCATAAAAACATAGTAAAATATTTATTTTTAACCATCCTAGATCTACCTCAAATGGTTAAACTTTCTTCCAAGGAACCATGCTCTAATACCAATTGTTGAATGCATAATACAATTGGGAAGGGGGTGAATTAGTTATACCTTAAAAATTAAAAAAATGTCACAAACATTCAAATTTGCATTAATTCAATTAACTCTTAAACTATTAAGATTATTTATCATGAAAGAAGATAATAGAAAAAAAATCAAAATAAAACAATACATGATGAAACACCAGATTTATATGCAAAACCAAAAATGGAAAAAACCACAGTGAGTCCATTAGCTCACAATATAAAGTAATATTAACCTTTATTACAAAGAGATTCAAAGGGATCACTTCTAAAATATTGTGTGGTGAATGAGAAATTGGGTTTGAATTCTATATATGACTTACAACATAGAGCATACCCACTTACCACCTATAGACTACATTCAAGGGTAACCCTAGAGATCTCAATGCAAACCTTGAGAAAGCGATCATGCAATAGGGTTGTCCTGGGGGATGACTATAAACCAATAAAGGGTTCACCACCATGTAATAACTAGGAAAGAAAAATGCAATGCAATTTGAAATGAAGGATGAAATGAAAAACCCTAATTCAATGCAAAGCTTCACTAAAAGACTTAAAAATTCACATGAAACAAAATAGAAAGATACAAAAATGATTGTGTGCACCTAGAAATATAGAGATGGTTGGGTGAAGGTCTGAAACATCAAAAAATATGATTTTAATGCTATGTAGGACTCATTCACCAAGCTGGGATAGTTAGTCCAAATTTTGGGTTTCTATGCAAGAACAAGAATCTACAAAATGGGTATCCAAATTTGTAAAAATATAAATTTTGACTAAAACTAGGACTCATTCACCAAAAGTAGTGAATCATTCTAGTTAGGGTTTTATAAAGCTTCAAATTTTGATCCCACTATTCTCTATTTTCTCTATCCTTCCTAATTTATTTCTAATTTGAAACCCCTATTTGCAACCTATAGGTGTTCTCCAATGTTCTCCAATGCTTGATGACAAGTTTGACAACTTTGAATGATTTGAAAACTTTTCTCCAATCTTGCTCCATATGAAATTTGCAACCTACACTTGAAATTCATGCACAAAGGTGAGGGGAAAATGTTGTTGGGTTAGTGGATAGGGGTTTTCCTTGCCATTTTGGTAATCAAACCTTGAAACACAATGAAATAGGAATGGAGAATGATGAATGAACAAAATATGATGTTGCAACACACCAAACCCTGTTAATGAAGAGTTGTAAACATGTATGCAATGGTTCTAATTAATGTAGATCTTGAATCTTTCTTGAAGGTGATAGATGTTTAATGAAATGCTTGATTGAATCATAAAACCCTACATCATAATTATTTACTCCAATAAAACACGATTCATGAAATCTTTAACATGATCCTTGTTGCTTGAATGTTGTTCTAATATTCTTGATAATTTTCCCTTGAATTCTCATGTAGACACTTGAATGAACTTGTGAACTCAAAATTTCTACAAGGATAAATACTTGAATGGTTGGGGTGAAAATGAGTGAAAGAACCATGGATTTATACTCAATTATGCAAAAATTCCCAAAATTACAACACTACAAGCCAACATCAGATCTACGAGGATAAAATATCACCAAAATTTTGAATTAAGTTTTTTTCTGGGTCACATGAGACTCATTCGTCCAATGTGGTGAATGTGTTCCACCATGCATAATTTTTTGGGATGATTTTTAAAAACGCTTAGAAAGGTGTGAAACCAAGCTTGGGACACAAAAACCTGGGTGGGACTCATTGGTTCCATTTAACCTAAAACACCTGAATTATGATTGGATATTGTTTTGTGTTTGGATTATCTTGGAAAATATGCATTAAATGAGGCTTTTGGATGTAAAATAAGGCCATTTAAAGCATAAGGAAGCCTAATTATTAATGACAACCCTAGAAAAGTGTGAAAGTTTGTTACAACACTTTACAACACTTTAAATATGACATGATTAAGGTTAAAAATATATTTATTAGTTGTAGTTAATTAATAAAATGTTAGAAAAGTGTGAAAGTGTGTTACAACACTTCACAACACTTTAGAAAGGTAATATTCACATTCATCAGTTCACAAGGGCACAAGACCTAATGTGAATGTATCAAACACATTACACCATTAAATCAAGGCACCTTTAAGCTCAATTCACAAGGAGGGCCCAAACAAGCAATGGAAAGTAGAGGGGATACTTCTTTCATTACCAAATTTAGCCCCCACTTTAGTGTGAGGGTGAGCTTGCTTCAAAATCACACTAAAATAGACAATCACACATCAAGAGGGGTCCAAATACACAAATGTTGGTAAGATAGGATGACAATGATCAAAAGGGGTGATCAAGCCCCCAAGATCAAGATCCCATAGCAAACCAACATAGGATCAAAAGAACACACATGAAAATGATATAAAGAGAATAAACAAAGAATAAGCATGTATTTTAAAGGACACAAAAAAAAGGGGGGGGAAATAAAGCTTTGACCATATTTCCATCACGATGTGGATCAGGTCTAGGTTTTTTGTCTGAAAAATGGATACTCACTCTAAGGAAATGAAAATTTAAGTTGTCCATTGGGTGAGAAATCCAAGAAGGTGAGATGCATACACTCATGGTTGATATGATCACACACACACAAACACATGAGTGGCTAAGAGAAAGTTATGCCCTCATTCAACTTCTCATCAAACCAAACCAAAGTTATACCTCTAGATAAATCTGATAAGGAACAATTGAAAATGATTTTTGAGCTTCATGAGACAAGAAAATATTTGTATGCTTAGAACTTATAAACAAACAAGATGGAAACACAGGCATGCTAGGTGTTTTATTGAAGGTGTCCATATAACAAGTGTTGTAAATTAAAAATAGTGTAAGGTATGTTCAAAGGGATTTTTCTTAGTTCATGCAAGGTCTCTTCTTAAGGAACATTGTGCCTAATATCTCCAAGAGAGGACGAGTCAAAGAAGTATCATTCTCTTGGAGGAAATCAAGCCCCATGACACCACAAAGGAAAGGGTGCATCGAAAGACAAAAAAAATCACATATTGAAACATGAGTTTCAATGTATTTCCCCACTTTAAAGTAGTTTCTAGCACCATTAATCTAAAAAAAATCTTTAAAGTAGAAGAGGACATGAGAGCCTATTTAGATAGCCCTCTACTAGGTCATATGTTTTTGAATCAAACTACATCATGAATAAGTATTTCATATTCAAGTGAACTTAAGGCATGTCATCCACATCCCAATATTTATCTTATATGTATGGGAAAATCAATCAACTAGCCAAAGGATAAAATGATAAATGGCATACGAGGATGAGGCTAACTAACCCCTTGCCCCCACTTAGTGCATGACAAGGGTAAGCTAGTGAGAAAAATGCTAGAGTGAAAATTAGTATCAACTAGAGGAATTATGTGATTCAACACAAGGAAGAGCACCACAATCCTTAAGATGTTGAATTTATCATTTAAATCCTTATATTCATTAGTAGAATAACCATGAACTCTATGGTATGCACAAAATGAATTCTTGTAGCAAAATTTCTTTCATGTTCTTGGAGGAAGGGAAGTCAAAAGATCTTGGAGGAGTCTCAACAAGATACTCTATTGATCAATAATAGAATATGTTCCTTTATTTGTTCAATATATCATACACACACTAATTGATAAGGCCTTATATGAAAAAGGAGATAAAGGAGGTAAACCTAGATCTTTCTTGAAAGATTATGGTATGTCAGTTTGCTTCATATTTTAATTCTATATATGAGTAGGAGAAATATTATATCCAATACCATAGCAATATTTCAATTTAGATGAAGTGGTTTTATGCTTCTAAGAAGGATTAGTTCCTTCATGGGAACACAAATAGTTTTTAAAGTTATGCATCATCCCCTCATGATAGATGGAAGTTACATATTCCCCATCACCACCATGGGGTA
>VDFB02101894.1:0-24743 GCA_007258455.2 Sequoia sempervirens | reverse complement strand
AAATAACTATTTATTGCCTGGAGTAACTTGTCTACGAGTGTCCTTTTTGGAACCATGACAACCTTTGCCCTGTCACTGTAAACTCTTTCGTAGAAAAGACATATAGACACACACATATATATATATATACATATGTATACATATGCACAGATGCATCTATGTAGACACATATAAATGCATGTATGGACGTAAACATACATGCATGCATGCATATAGACATAGATGCATTTATACACACATACATATATGCATAAATACATAAATGCATAGATATATCTAGAGACATATGCATACATGCATACATGCATCTACAAATGTTTACATAGATATGCACATAGATAAATGCATATGTACATAGAGACATGTATACATATATACATGCACCGACACATCACACACAAAGTGATAGTGATAGTCCAAGTAAAGCACTATGAAACACAGCCTCATTATGAACTTCAATGTAAGGAAACTCTGAAAATTAACAAATTATCACCTCAAGTAACTCATTTCTGGATCTGGACTCTGTAACTATAACATCTCCTACTCAGTTGCTGCAAACTCTTCCTCAGAACATGTGTCTATAGAACTCAAGAACAACACACGCAAAGTAATAGAGATGCATAGCAAGTGGCTTAACCCTATATTAAATGACCAAAGTACCCTGGGCACATGTGGCCACCAAGCCATTCCAGCGCCTTCACCTCAAACCAGATGCCATTTAATGCATTTAATTTGTATTTATGCATTATGTATGTCCACCTGCTAGTTTTATAAACTATGCCTTTGCTTAAATTTATTTAATCAATCTATGCGCTCACATTTTCCTGATATTTAAATGCATTTAATCTGCATTCATGGATTACGTGCCTCTAGCTGCCAGTTTTAAAACTATGCCTTTGCTTAAATTTATTTAATCAATTTATGCATTCGCATTTTCCTAGATTTTTAAGACGAAAATGATTTATAAAGCTACTCGGACGAATAGGAAAATAGATAAATGCTAATTTTCCAATATAAAAAATAGCTCTCCAAATTCAAACTATACAAAAAAATAAGTAATATGTTAAATGGCGAAATGTGATTGGGCGATGCTACTGGTTAAAAGCATTCTGGGCAAATGCATAAGTATTCCTGCCTTGATGCTAGGAACGAATAAAATTTAGACTATACAAAACAGTTTATCCAAGTGAGTGCTAGAAAGCCGAAGGAAAAGCTCTAGTCTTCAAATGCTTGGAAAACTTCCCAATCAAACAGTAGACCATGAGCATTCCACACATACCAATCAATTCTATGATTTTAAAGATTGAATATATGCATATTTTAAGCCATTTGTTATTTGTTCTTTGTATATGTCTAAACTTTTTTTGAATTCACTTGCAAGTTGCAATGATTGTGAAGCATTGTGTGTTCAAATGCTTTTAAATAAAGTTACACGAACATATGAATAATAATATAGTGTGGAATACAGTGGACGCCTATGCAAAGATGAAAATAGTCGACTCTTCTGGCAATTTCTCAAGACTCTCTAAGTTAATACAATTAGGCTAGGAATATGTGAGGTATACATATGATCATTGAAAAGAAGCTCTATCTGTAACAATATAAGGCAAAGAGGGAAATATTATTTTTTTAATGATTTGTGTATTTTGATTCAAAGTTTTTTAATATATGTGTTATTATCAGTCATGCATTTGAAAACAATGTTACTCCATATACAAATAAATTTAAGCAGAGGCATAGATCTCAAAACTCATAGCTTTTATTAATACAAAGGGGACATTTACAGTGACAGAGCAAAAGTTCTTGTGCTCATTGAATGAACACCAAGAGACAAGTTACTCAAGGTAACAAATTGCTACTTTTATTTATTAAATCCACGTCTTATCATGCTTAGATGAATGTATATATCCTGATCTAAATCTCCTATTTTATTAAAAGTAGGAAAATGGTCATAAATATTGTGTATCTGTCAATGTGAATAGGCAAGATTGATTCAATTGATATGGAGGATAAAGATGACTAATAATTAAGTATGACTAACCACTCAACACAATTAATTCATCAGTCAATTAGCTCGATTGATCATTGAATTAACTTGTTTAAAAGCTATCATGTTAAGCCAATTAGCTAATACGCCACATATAATATGACATTTGAGATTCAAATAAGTCCCATGTATGAAAATATGCTATCATGTTAAATCCACGTAAACATTGATGTTCCAACTCCATGGGGTCATTGTATTTCCATTTGCCCAAGTTCATTTCATTCCATTATCTAGCACTAATTATTAAATGTTTAAACCAACTACATGCAAACAGAAATCACAACCCATAGTATCCACATACACCTATGCACAAGTACATGTTATCCAATATATTAACACACACATGGTTTTCTAGTGCTAGTTTGTTAATTTCCTTTGATCAACAGTTCAAATGTACACAAGGATAATTGTAATTATTTCTTTGTTTTAATTATTATGTACTTAAAGACTAATTAGTAGCTGCCTAATTATTTAACTAATAGTATTGGCATGCAATTTTGTTCACAAGTCTTCAAAGACAACATTATTCACACACCAATAACGATTCTCATTTGTAACCTCCCTATCCAAATCATCTTGATTCAATAAGATGTTGTGACATACACTAATTGGATGTATCTCATCATCTTTGTTATCAGGATGCCAACAACCTTGAATAGTATTTGTCCTTGAGTGTATATGGATGCCATGAATTATGAATTCTACTTGCATGTGGCTTGATTGCACAAGTAATAGTAAGTGCTACATAATGGTACAAATCACAACTCATAGCATCCATATACACCTATGCACAAATACATGCTATCTAACACTTTAACACACACATGGTTTTCCAGTGCTAGTTTGTTAATTTCCTTTGATTAACAGTTCAAATGTACACAAGGATAATTGTAATTGTTTCTTTCTTTTAATTGCTATGTGCTTAAAGACTAATTAGCAAAATTTGTATATTTTTTATTACTACAAAGCGGTCCCATAAAGAGAGCTTTGGAACCAAAATTATGTTAACGTGTGTGATAATGAGAGCTTTGGAACAATGAGTCAACAGTATGTTGCTTTGAGCTTTTCTGTTGTCATCAATGCATAAAGGATAGAGGGATTTTGTTTAAAGTCATGGTTATTGTCCTCGTAGGCATAAATGCAAACAATGGGAGCATACAGAAAATAGGTGAACTCTTTGAGAAAACTCGTCAAAGAAAAACTATTATATATGATTATTTGTTTATATATTCATTCATTTGTAGAAGGAAAAATGGGAAACTAATACAACAGTAGGTAGTTATAACCCCCAAAAAGAATCAAACCTAGAACATGAGCAACATCCATAAAATTGTGCTTTAAAGTACCTAATGCACTAGAGAATTTACCATAGCAGAATACAAATTTTCATTTGCACAAAGATAAACAAAAGAATGCAGTAGAAACCTATTTTCTGCCAGCAAGCATTTATATTCTGTTAGAGGCCGTGGTGATTGTTCTCGTAGGCAAACATGTAAAATACGAAAGCATTTATAATCCAAGTGAACTATTTTACAAAACTCCTTAGGAAAATGTGCTTCCGGGGAATGCAATGAGCAATATGAGACGGTACAAGGGTAAATGAGAAATATGAACTTGCCTAAATCAACATGAATGAAATGTGAGATAGAGCTATTCGGTAATATGCTACATATACTGTGACATTTAAGCTTCAAAGATCTTGCCCAGAGATACACATATACATGCATCCATGTGTACTGTAATACATGCATCTATGTATACGCATATACATGCATCCATCTGTACTGCAATACATGCATCTATGTATACATGCACCCATGGATATGTGTATCTATGCAACTTCATATGCAATTCATGAATATTTCCATACATGCATATTTAAGCATTTATGTATCCAACTATGCATCCATCTATCTATCGATGTAACTATGTTTCTATGTATTCTTCTACCTATAGATGCATCCATGCATATATGTATCTGTGCTTCTATGTGCATATGTATAAAGGCATCTATCCATATATGTGTCAATGTATCTATGGATACATCTATTCATAGATACTATCTATCCATGCAACTATGTTTCTATGTATTCTTCTACCTATAGATGCATCCATGCATATATGTATCTGTGCTTCTATGTGCATATGTATACATGCATCTATCCATATATGTGTCAATGTATCTATGGATACATCTATTCATAGATACATGTATCTATGCATCTATGGATACCATGATAGATGTCCACATCCATGTATCTATGGATACATGTATCAAGAAGCTCGTTAATGTGAAATGTGCCCAAGGATAATTATACTTATTTCTCTCCTTTAATTGTTATATATTCAAAGACTAATTAGAAATCCAAACAGCCTCCTCTTTAGTAAGATGCCATTCAGTAATTTTGCATCAATGAATTATGTACCTTCAGCTATGCTTTCAAAGAATAAGTCGACAGTGTGTTGCTTTGAGCTTTTCCGTTGTCATCAAAGCATAAAGCATAGAGGGATTTTGTTAAAAGTCGTCATTATTGTCCCCATAGGCATAAATGCAAACAATGGGAGCATACAGAAAATAGGTGAACTGTTTGACAAAACTCATCAAAGGAAAACTATTATATATGATTATTTGTTTACATATTCATTCATTTGTAGAAGAAAAAATGGGAAACTAATACAACAGTAAATAGTTATAACCCACGAAAAGAATCAGACTTGGAACAAGAGCAACATCCAAAAAATTGTGCTTTAAAGTACCTAATGCACTAGAGAATTTATGATAGCACAATACAAATTTTCATTTGCACAGAGATAGACATATGCATTTGTAGCTATATGCAAATATGCATGAATACATCCTTCCATGTAACATATGCATTTGTAGCTATATGCTAATATGCATGGATCCATGTATACATGTATTCATTTCTCAATCTGTCCATGTTATTCTGTTCTCTATGTATGCTTCTCTAAATTCGGTTTGCTTAACAGTTTCCAAAGCATTTTGAACACATTGTCCTTACATTCCTCCAAAGCTCTTGCTATGTGACAAGTCCAAAGCACATTAGCTCCAAAGCTCTCACTATGGGAGAGCTCTGCACAATGGACAAAAGGGTTTCTACATAATTCCTATGAAACCACATTTCATAACAAGTTCTACCTGTTGTTCAATGCCAAACTAGTTGCCAATGAACAGGAAAAGCTTTAAAACTCTTAGTTAACATGTAAAGGGCTGGATAGAATGTATACATAGACACATAGCTGCACACAAGCATTTAAAGTAGATGCAATAGTAATCTATTATATACACACATACATACATGGTAACATAGATACATGCATACATATATACATAATTACATGCACACATATATACATGCATTCATGTATGCATGGATGCATAGAAAGACAATGTTTCATGGGATTGTTAAAGAGTTCACTTGCTTTCTATATGCTTCCATATTTTGCATGTGTGCCTATGAGGAAAATAACCACAATATTTGACAATATTCCTCTATTCTTTATGACACCACATTGGTTCCAAAGCTCTCTTTATGGGACAGTTATGCATTGCCTCTGAGACTCAGATGAAAGATTTAAATGGATAACACTTAAAATGATCTAAAGTATGATTTTATAATCAAAGTATCCAAATGCATTGCAGCAATGCGAAACCCAACTTCCATTTAAGATGTACAATGAAAGTAAACTGAAGGGAAAATGCATTTGCTTCAAAGTTTATAAAGCAATTTCAACACATTGTCTAGCCATTGTCCAGAATATGGTTTTCTATCAGCATACTCCTTGATCCTTCTTTACGTCTAACTGCTATTTTGTTAATTGACTTTGATTGAAAGGTGAAAATGTGAAATGTGGCCAAGAATAGTTATACTTATTTCTCTCTTTTAATTCTTATATATTCAAAGACTAATTAGCAATCCAAATAGCCTCCCATTTAGTCAGATGCCATTCAATTCATTGATTTTGTATCAATGAATTATGTATCTTCAGCCATTAGTTTGAATCAAAGTATGCATTTGGCTTCAAAATCAAACTCTAAAAATAAAAAAGACTATGTTTAAATTATAAAGTACAACAAACCACCAGAGAAATTGATTGGATAGTAATTACATTTCTAATATCATGTTATTGCAACGAAGATCTACTTTTGAACCCCGATCACTTAATTTTTATGAACCATATAGCATATGCCACTCACAATACCCATTTGTAAAGATTGTCCTTGTAACAAAAAGCAACGGTATGTCTACAAGTACAATCAATATAGTGAGAATCTTGAATTAACCTTTTTCTTTGTCTACTCTATGCAATTGTAAACAAAGGACAAGGTTCATTCTAGAAACTCACCTTGTACTCTTTTCTTGAAGAATTTGCTACAATTGGACTACTACACCACCTCTCCTCCTCCAATAAAAAGCATTGCACCATGTAATAAGCTTTCATTAGAAAACAAAGACCATTTGTTTTTTTTTCTAAAAGAATAGCAATAAAGCTCAAGGAAATGACCAAAATGCAAACAACTCCCAAAATTACATTTGCAATATATAACACTCCTACTGCGATGGATACTAATAGCCAAAACCAATAAAACACTAGCAAGAATTTTTTAGATTCAAGAGACACAAGTATAAATGTAAATCAAATTAACTAGACAAACTAGTTCCCATAGGTTCTTGTACCAGAAATCTTCTAGCAATGAATTTAACTGCTCTTTTGCACGAAGTCTAAAATTATTTCATCAAGCAATATTACTTCACTGCTCTATGGCAACATTGCAATTTGAATTCTAAAACATACTT
Organism: Sequoia sempervirens; assembly: GCA_007258455.2. Classification (NCBI taxonomy): domain Eukaryota; kingdom Viridiplantae; phylum Streptophyta; class Pinopsida; order Cupressales; family Cupressaceae; genus Sequoia; species Sequoia sempervirens. The sequence continues at coordinate 17,876 of VDFB02101894.1, read as the reverse complement.
GGCATAGCTTTTTATAACCCCAAGATACAATTTTCTAACTTCCCAAGCATTCAGTCTAAGTTTTCCAATTACAAAATCTCAAATTGTTGTTTGCTTGGTATGTTTGTTCCTGAATTTGATCACTAGGTAAAATGTGTACAAGGATAATTGTAATTTGTTTTTTCTCTTAATTACTATGCATTTAAAGACTATTTTACAACCACCTAATTAATTAGTTATCTAATGATACAAGGATAAATGACAAATATGGAATTGACTACTTTGACATGAGTAAAATGTCACATGGACCTATTAGCTAACACGCTACATAGACTGTGACTTTTGAGTGCTTAATCCATCTACATGTAAGTACAAATCACAACCCATAATTAAAATGTCCCCAAGGATATTTATAATTATTTCTTACTTTTTATTATTATGTATTTAAAGACTAATTAACAGCCACCTAATTAACTAGATATCAGATGAAAGAAGAATAAATGAGAGCTACCAACTCAATTAAAATGCCAAAGTTAACATGTGAATATGAAGGTGTCCAGATTTAATACTCATTGCATTCCCCGGAACCACATTTTCTTGAGGAGTTTTGTAAAACAGTTCACTTGTCCTATATAAAGCAAGTGAACTCTTTAACAATCCCATGAAACATTGTCTTTCTATGCATCCATGCATACAGGAATGCATGTATATATGTGTGCATGTAATTATGTATATATGTATGCATGTATCTATGTTACCATGTATGTATGTCTGTATATAACAGATTACTATTGCATCTGCTTTAAATGCTTGTGTGTAGCTATGTGTCTATGTATACATTTTACCCAGCCCTTTACATGTTAACTGAAAGTTTGAAAGCTTTTCCTATTCATTGGCAACTGGTTTGGCATTGAACAACAGGTAGAACTTGTTATGAAATGTGGTTTCATAGGCATTATGTAGAAACCCTTTTGTCCATTGTGCAGAGCTCTCCCATAGTGAGAGCTTTGGAGCCAATGCGCTTTGGACTTGTCACATAGTAAGAGCTTCGGAGGAATGTAAGGACAATGTGTTCATAATGCTTTGGAAACTGTTAAGCAAACTGAATTTAGAGAAGCGAACCCAAACTCGCAATTGCTTTGAGCTTTTTGACTGTCAGCAAAGCATGAAGGATAGAGGAATTTTACTGTTATTAGATGTCGTGGTTATTTTCCTCCTAGGCACACATGCAAAATATGGAGGCATAGACAACACAAGTGAACTGTTTGACAAAATTTTTGGGTGAAATGTGGTTCCCTGGAATCCAATGAATATTTAGTCTACGCACCTTGATATTCACATGTTAACTTTGTCATTTTTATCTAGTGTCTAGTTCTCACTTACTCTTCTATCATCTCATATCTAATTAATTAGGTAACAGTTAATTAGTGTTTAAATACATAATATTTAAAAGGAAGCAATAGTTATAATTATCCTTGTGCACATTACACCTATAACTCAAAGCCAATTAACAAAACAGCAATAGAAAACTATGTCCATGTTAATATGGTAGACACTATGTATTTTTGCATAATTCTATAAGGATACCATGTGTTGTGATTTCTGCTTGAATGAAGTTTGATGAAATAGTTGATAGTTACTGCTAGACAGCCAAATGAAATTAACTTAGGTAAATGGAAATAGAATGACCCCATCCAATTGCAAAATGAATATTTATGTGGCTTTTACATGATAGCAGGCTTACAGCCATGAGACTTCTTTGAAGCTTAAATGTCACAATATATGTAGCATATTACCCAATAGCTCTATCTCACATTTCATTCATGTTGATTTAGGCAAGTTCATATTTCTCATTTACCCTTGTACCGTCTCATATTGCTCATTGCATTCCCTGGAACCACATTTTCCTGAGGAGTTTTGTAAAACAGTTCACTTGGATTATAAATGCTTTCGTATTTTACATGTTTTCCTACGAGAACAATAACCACGACCTCTGACAGAATTTAAATGCTTACTGGCAAAAAGTAGGTTTCTACTGCATTCTTTTGTCTATCTTTGTGCAAATGAAAATTTGTATTCTACTATGGTAAATTCTCTAGTGCATTAGGTACTTTAAAGCGCAATTTTTTGGATGTTGCTCATGTTCCAGGTTTGATTCTTTTTGGGGGTTATAACTACCTACTGTTGTATTAGTTTCCCATTTTTTGTTCTAGAAATGAATGAAAATATAAACAAATAATCATATATAATAGTTTTTCTTTGAAAATTTTTGTTAAACAATTCACCTACTTTTTGTATGCTCCCATTGTTTGCATTTATTCCTACGAGGACAATAACCATGACTTTTAACAAAACCCCTCTATCCTTTATGCTTTGATGACAACGGAAAAGCTCAAAGCAACACACTGTCGACTCATTGTTCAAAAGCTCTCATTATCGCACACATTGACATTATTTTGGTTCCAAAGCTCTCTTTATGGGACCGCTTTCAAGTAATTAAAAATATACAAACTTTCTAGGGATCACATGCATGAAGTAAAATGGACAAGAGGGTTTGTTTCCCATTTTTTGTTCTACAAATCAATGAATAGATAAACAAATAATCATATATAATAGTTTTTCTTTGACGGGTTTTGTCAAAGAGTTCACCTATTTTCTGTATGCTCCCATTGTTTGCATTTATGCCTACGAGGACAATAACCACGACTCTAAACAAAATCCCACTAACCTTTATGATTTGATGACAACGGAAAAGCTCAAAGCAACACACTGTCGACTCATTGTTCCAAAGCTCTCATTATCGCACATGTTGACATAATTTTGGTTCCAAAGCTCTCTTTATGGGACTGCTTTGCAGTAATCAAAAATATACAAATTTTACAAGAGCTCACATATTGAAGTAAAATGGACAAGAAGGTCTCACATAATTCCTATCAACGGTATGAAACATTTGCATTTCAACAAGAAATTCGAATAGATAATAATTAGCAGTTTAAAATAAATTTATACTCAGCATAAGAATGCCCAGCACTAAGAAACCCCGCCATTTCTCAGACTGTACAGAAGAAAAATACAGTTACCTCTTCTGACCTCAAGCAATTCGTTTCTCGTTGTCCAGTGCGCAATTCTGCAACTACAAAATCTCCTACTCGATCGCTACAAACTCTTCCTCAGAACACGTGCTTATAGAACACAGAAACAACACACGCAAAGTAATAGAGATGCATACCAAGTCGCTTAACTCTATATTGAATTACCAGAGTACCCTGGCCACGCGTGGCCACCAAGCCATTCCAGCACCTTCACCTCGAGCCTGATGCCATTTAATGCATTTAATTTCTATTCATGCATTATGTACGTCTACCCAACAACTTTATAAACTATGCCTCATTAAATTTATTTAATCAATCTATGCACCTCAAGATTTTCCTTTAATTTTTAAAATAAAAATGATTTATAAAGCTACTCTCGATTTAATAGGAAATTAGATAAATGCTAATTTTCCAATATAAAAAATAGCTCTCCAAATCCAAACTATACAAAAAAAAAAGTAATATGTTAAATGGTGAAATGTGATTGGCCGATGCTACCAGTTAAAAGCATTTCGGGCGAATGCATAAGTATTCCCGCCAGACAAAGTAAACTAAGGTAAGCTATAATAAAAATGGAACAAATGATTCTTAACATTAGCTACGCTTTTTTTAAGTGATCTTCCTAAAGATTAAACCACTAAAGAGAAAGGCTAATTTTAGGGCGGTTATGACTAAAGTTATTATTAATTCTACTATTATTGAGATGATGAGACTCTACATTGATGTTATTAATTCGTTAGACAAAGAATAATTAAGGTAATTGATCTAACTTTTGATGTTGGGGTTTGGGGCTTTTGTCAAACGCCAATGATGCATTAGGTGGAATGCCTCACGCTGGGTATTAATGCCTGCTACTCTCAGCTTTAATGTTGGCTACTGTGTTGATGCAAAATTATAGCATACATTCAATCTAACCATCTATTTCTTGGAAAAGGTGCATATTATGCAGTCAGGATATTATCATAGCATATGACAATTCAAGGAGGAAATCTTGTCTGGGGATTCTTCCATTGTCGATATTTAAATTAGTGAAGAGTCTAGTATTATAAGATAAATAGGTTCCACAAATGAATAGACAGTTAGCAAATCTCCTACTCAAATCGAGGTAATTGATAGTCATTAATAATGTGAATACTATTATCATTCCAACGGTAACAATATTGACATTCTCTTCTCTCTTTTTTTATTCTTTTAAAGTTTACTATCCTATTTTAATCCTATTGTTACCTATGCCACCCCAAATGGCAGGCCTACCATTCACACTACCATAGATATGAATGACAATATTAAATCAGTAACTTTTTAGTGATTCCATTGGATGTTGGAACAAACTCAAGATTAAAAGTCATTAATGTTATTAATCAATGTCAAGATTTAAAGTCCACACATTGTTATTGTCGTGCGAGTTAGGTTTGCCATTTATTTTATTATTACTACCAAGACCATAATCAACTCTAGCCAAGGGTAAGATCACCACACAGGAAATTAGCCGTATTATTTAGTTTTACTGGTATTGTCCATTGTTTAAATCATAGACGTTGATAGTTGTCTCTATTATTTTCAGTCACGCCATACATAAAAATGAGATTAATTTGGCATCCATTTTGAACGAATTGTTGGCACCGACTCTAAAATGTTAATGAGAAAGCATTTAACAATTTTTATCCCGTCTTCTATTGGGATCTCTAAGTTTCATTAAGCTGTATAATCTTTTTGCTTCAAAACAAGCTCTGAGTTAAGAGTCGTACGAGGTCAATGAGGTAGACATTGTACCCATGCTGCTAGATACCAGAGAGGCCAAGCAACAATGATGCAAGTGAGAGTTTGTTAGATCGACATTACACAACTGGTGTGCTCCTAGAACCCAGCTTCTCACCGGTTGTAGATTTAGTTATTAGATCTTAAACAAGAGCTGTTGGAAAATAAATAAATAAAATGTGTATATAGATTTGTGTCCTAGTGGTTGTCGCTCTAGTTTATCTATTCTTTTGAATGATTGTAGTCTACAAAAATCTCTGCCTGCATTTCCATGGTAGCAGATTTTGCTTACATTTCTAGCCTCATAGGGGTGTAGGTAGAGGAATATCAGGATCTAAACTTTATTAATAAACTATTTGGTTGGCTACCAAATGATTCTATAGCAGAAAAATATTGTTCCAAGTCTAACTCTTTATGGATTTCTATGTAGTCCTAGAAAATAGAATAATCTCGTAGGTCAACATTCTGACGTTTCTTTTATTCATATATATATATATATGCATAGACAGAGAAATGCAACACCTATCTATTGTACCCATCCTTACATCAAGTTGTACAAAATATAGGCTTATATTAAGCCGATGCATAGGAGTCTGGTTCCTTGCTACCCAATATCCGAATTGAGTATTCTAAATTTTGGAAACTAATGTGATTTGGTAATTATTGAGTACAGATTATGCAGTCCGTTCATTTTTCTCCTTTTTACTTTTATATTGAATGTAATCAACACTATTTTACTCAATCATTTCCATCTCAAGACTCTGCATGTAAAATTTCTTTGGAACTTTTTATTCTATTTATAAACTAGGTACATAATTGATAAGCATAAGAAGGTTTGAAATATAAAGCATATTTTCTTTCAAATTAACAAAATATCACATTTCAGCCATTGTAGCCTATTTCTACCAGGAGCATCAAATACGAGTTTTTTTTTTCTTACAGAAATGAAAAATCAGATATTACAGAGAAGAAATTCCATTTGAAATTATTTTGTCTTTTCTTTCAGATTTAAATCCTTACACAAACTAGTTCACTAACAGAGCTTTAAACCACCAATTTTTTTGAAATACAAGTTGCTTCATGCAAGGAAGAAGGTGTATTATATTCTCTTTCAACATAGCTCTAGTAGTAAACATTAATACAAAAGAACAAGTTCTTTCACAATAATATAGTAAAGATTAATACGGTAAACATTAACACAATAGGCAGAATAACACTTATTACATTATCTTTTCATATACATGGTTTATACAAAGGAACAAGTTATTCTTTCAAACATTTTTATATTCTTTTATATGCTTTCAAAATGCCAATCCACAGGGTACAATATAGTTGAACATTGAAGACTATATATTTTTCTTGAAACCCTTCTATACAAGCTACAAATATGGTCTTTTAATCTGTAAGTAAACACATGAAGCAACTTCTCTTTATGGCCAATAGGGAGTGCTCACCTCCCAATCTTGGGTTAGAAAACTAATCACCCCCCGAGCTAGGAGGTAACCAAGATACCAGGTACACACATCACAAAAAAAAATCCAAACAATAACCAACAAGGAAAAAATGATGTAGTATACAAAACCCCTTTTCCCAAGGCTTTCAAAACACACATAGAAAGTACACTCATGAATTTCTTAAGGGAGAGACATGGTACACTCGATCTTGGGGTTTATAGAAATATTCATATCCATTCAATAACATATAATGGGGTTTTATTTCCTTTCTTCCTTCACACCCTTATACCATATATCACCAATTCAACCATCCAAAACCTCCATCATTTTAATAGGTACTCATACCCTAGCCACAACCCCAACATTTTAATGGGTGCTCATACCCTATCCATTTTTCCAAAGTGATAAGAAAACTCCCAAGAAGGTGCTACCTTTCTCTATCCCACACATGCATTGATCATCCTCCTTGAAGAGGAGCTAATCCAACACCCATCCCACCTAAACAACAACACCCAACATAAAAGCAAGCATTCAAAAAAGAATAATAAGCATTCAAACAACCATTGTATAAAACAAAAAGAAGGATTTGAAACCAACCTTTTTCGTGCAAGCTTCCAAATATCAAGTTGAAGAAGAGCTTCCCTAACTCCTTCCTCTTTTCCCAAATCAAGCAAAAACCCAAAATTACCCAAAACAAAAGTAACCCTTCATTTGGCTTCCCAAAGGTTTGAAATAGGAGTCCAAGGTTGGAATCCCTTCGAAGAGAGAGTGACACATGTCAATCTCCTATTCACTCCTATAGGCACACCTCCCCACAAATTCTCACACATGTGTGAGAACTCTTGGGAAAGTGAAAGGCCAAAGAGTGTTCAACACTCAACAAGGACTTCAAATCTCATAAATAAGATTTTGGAGCGAACACTCCAATCCCATCCCCAAAATCCGTCACCCTTCTTAATGGCTAATTAATAAGGGTCACAACTTGCAATTTTCAAATGTTATGGGCTTGATTTGACCCCTAACCCATAGGTGACCATCCTAGGGGTTAATTAAGGGTCAATTAACCCAAGTTAAGGACTAATTCAACCTTTTAAAACCCTCAAAAGAAATTAAAATTCAAACATAATAAAAGAATTTCCAAAATGCCCCAAAAACTTCATCAAAATTTTGATTGACTTTTAAAAAACATAAGTCACAAGATTCAAAATTAAATGTTTTTAATCACAAATATAATACAACACAAAGAGGATATGGTCCATTCTCCAAATGGATTATAGTGGGTTTCACTTGGCTAACACAATTGGGTACCCTTGGTTACCTCCAATCCCATTGGCCATGGGTGTGTACCTACACACTCAATTTCCACTTGTCAATATATCCAATGCGAGATAATCCATAGTTAAATCAACAATGTCATATACATATAGATAACATAATCAATTCTTGAAGCAATAAGTTCAACATCCATAATTGTTCTTTATCTAGCAACAACATATTCTATCAATTCATATCAAGTCATGACATTATAAAGGAGTCTCTTATTCGCCTAATTCAATTTAACATCTTATCAATTATATATCATAACTACTTATCCATTCCTACCATGATAATCAGATAAACATGAACATATTAATAAGGAAAACATCACATGTAGATAATCCTCATAAGCATCATAATAGGAAACCATCATAAAATCTAATGTCCATGATCATCCCAAAATAGTCTAAACCACATAAAGTATCAACATGATCGAATCAAAATGAAGTCAAATGGGGTGTATCAAATAGTAGGCCTCACAATAAGATATCTCCCACTTCATCCAATGGGCACAAGTTCATTATCATCGCAACTAAATACTTCACAAAGTGGGTAGAAGCCATTCCATTAACTTGCATCACAGGGAAACATATATCCAAGTTCATCTTAAATTATATGATCTGTCGATATGGAATTCCCCAAACTATCATAATGGACAATGAAACCCCATTCAAGAACCAAGATGTCCACGCGCTTTGTTCAAAGTTTTCTATCCAACACTAATTCTCAACGCCCTACTATCCCCAAGGAAATGGTTAGGTTAAAGCGTCCAATAAAACTATTCTAAAAATACTAAAAAAGGTTGTTAATGATGTTGACTGTGATTGGCATTTGTAGCTAAATCTAGCCTTATGCGCTTATCGAACTAGCATTCGCACACCTACTGGTGCCACACATTTTTCCTTGGTCTACGGATCTGAAGTGATCTTACCTATTGAAGTTGAAATCCCCTCATTACAAGTATCCTTGAAAGGCATGGTCGGGAATGAGGAATATCAGGTGTCCAGATTGAATGAGCTGGAACTCTTAGATGAAAGACATTTGAGTGTGTTAAACCATCTTCAAGTTTATCAGAATCAACTCAAACAAAGCTACAACAAAAAGATCTAAAACAAAAGCTTGCAAGTTGGTGACCTAGTACTAAAAGAGAATCAAAAGATCCAATTGAATCAAGATGGGAAGGGGAAATTTGAACCAAACTGGTTAGGTCCTTTCATCATCACAACAAGCTATGGCTCTAGAGCTTATTGATTGGATACTTCTGAAGGAGAACCTTTGGTCGAACCTCTGAATAACAACCATCTTAAAAAGTTTTATACTTAAACACATGAGAGTATCTCAACAAAAAAGCTAAAAAAAAAAATCAAAAATCAAAAATCAAGAAAAAATAGTAAAGAGAAATAAAATATTCTTTAAGTGAAAACCACTTTGTGGCGCTTCTAGATCAGGTACTGTAGTGAAAACCTAGTAAATATGCACTACGTTTGAATAAGACCTACATCTTTATCTATCAGTACTATCTAAACCATCCACCCCATTCATCCCATAATAAAACATACAAAACAACCATGCCTCAATGACTGATCAAGTGTTGAACCTTGCTGCACCATCAAAATCCATCTCCCCTTTAATGAAGGTATTCTTGTCTTGAATTGAGGGAAACTTCTTGAAATTGGTAGTAGATTGGATCTTTGTAAATCCCATCATGATTGAAAGCTAGATCAAAATAAAAAAAAATCCAGAAAATAAACAAAATTAAAACAAAGTTAAAAACATCAAAATCACAAAAACATGTTATGCTTTTGAGTCAACACTAGTCAAACTACGTGGTCTTTGCATGTATGACGTAGGCAAGGCTAATCTTTGATCAGCCCTTGAGGCCTTAGGTCAGTCTACTTAGGTGTCCATAATGGTCTTTAAACTTAGTAAAAAATTCAAAAACATTCAAAAAACACAAAATTCAAAAACATACTCTTACCAAAAAATCAAACTACGAGCCTCTATGTGGATAACATAGGCAAAGCCATCATAACTGATGAGCCCCCGAGGCCCTAGGTTATCCCCAATACAAAAATATATTCAAATATCTTATCAAGTCAAATCATTCATAAAGTTAGAAAACTTCAAAAAATAGTGTCAATATGGACTGAACTGTGTCTGCGTTCATCATGTGAGTGAGGGCTAATCTTTGATCAACCACATGGAGTTCAGCCTTTGGGTCCTGAATTTCTTTGAGAAACAACATCGATAATCCAAATTACAAGGTTTTACATCTCCATTATCACTTATGCGAATAATGTTTCGTAAACTATAGGTCTTACTCACCCTTTAATGGCCTATGCAAAAAAAACTAACATCGAGTCAAAATTCAGAAATTGAGATTGGAAATGACTAGATGACTTATCAAGTAAAAGAATGCCTAAGCATGAACTACCGTACCTATTTGAAATCATTATCAACAGTCTAAACGTGGTCTTATGGATACAACATTCTACCAATAAACATCATTAATGAACAAATGTGAACATCAAAACAACTATGGCAAGTGATACTGCAACATTGTTTATATTTTTACAATCTTATCTTTTTGGTTTATCTTAATACCACATTCCTGGATCTCTCGAGGATGTCCATAAGGATTTAGGGAAGAAGGAATGGGGGCGACCTTTGTCAATTTCTGTTTATTCTATTAGTTGAATGTTTTTGTCGATACCATGGTGAATACTTGCTTTTTTGTTTATGTAGCCAAGGTCATTTTGAGGTATTAGGTGTAGCAGGTTACAACCAGGTACTTCATACCTGTATCTGTTGCCCAGATAAATTTTTTTTTTTGCTTTTATTTCAACCATATGCTCTAACAAGGTTTCATATGTGCGGTATGAGCAAGAATATTTTGTCAATGGGGTCAAGTCCCACAATATATACAAAGCCACCTTGAGTTATTAATACCGGTGCATTGTCTATTTTCTACATCAAAGTTGTAAAAGATACAAAACCTCTATGAAATAAAAAGAAAAACTCATCAATAACTAACAACATAAAATTTATATCCATCTCTAAATCATCAAACACTTCTAACTAACAACTCCATCCTACATCACAATATCATTAGTATCACATATATCCTCCATCCACAAATTCATCAGTACTTATCATGACTATAATAAAATGATAAAACATCACACATCATGTATAATCATCTACTTAATCACGTACATAATAGATTATCGTCTGTGTATGTCATCACTTACATGCATGAATTTACACAAATGTGCATCCATCCGTAATCATGGACATGCATCAAAGTTACAGAGCATGAACGTAACATGTAATAAATCCATAATCATCTCATGACACATACTAAAGCTAGTCGAGCATGGGGTACATATCTCATATATCATCAAAACTAAGAATGCCATTTACATCATCAAGTACCATGTGTGATATCATATACAAAAATATACATATATACGAGGCCTCATCTAGGTCGATTAATGTATATACAAAAAATCATGTCTACACAAAGTCTTTGATATAATAAACATCATACAAGATCAAGGAACAATCAGCCCTACTGGACATCTCAAGGTGGGGATCTTGGCTGCTCCTGGCTTTGATGGAGGAGAGATGGTTGAAGCATGATGGGAGACTGATGCGGCTGCCTCATTGCCTATCCACTTGACTCTACATCGATCGCCTCACTCAGCTCTCCAAAGCGAGGATGCCTCTGGGCTTTGGGAACAAATGCCTCATATAATGTCTAATAATAAGTGCTTTGTTGCATCAACCAATCTTGCTTAGCTTGATACTAGGCCATGGGAATGGACAAGGCTATTGAAATATCAACAACTAATATTTGTTGCCTCTTTGTGGCTAGCTCCTACCTCAACCCATCTCACTCCTAATGGAATCCATCTCTCTCGGTAGTCAATACCACAATATGTGCCTCAATAGCCTGCTTCCATGCAATCTTTGCATCCCTCTCTGCTGCTAATTAGGAAATTTGAGCCGCTATTGCTACATCCATTTGTGGAGGACCCTGTGATACCTGCTGATCCTGATGGGGCTGATCCTAATACTTCTTGAAGGGTGGTCCTTTGGTATCCAAAATCATCTTGCTTTCACGTCCAACTTCTCAACAACGATCATAGTAGTTGTCTCAATAGGTCCTGCCGACTCTTCCTATGATTGGCTCAGCACCAGCAAGATTTGTAAAATGAGTAGAACATGGTGGCTGACCCACCATAATGCATGATACTCGCATGTGGTGGCGGATGGAATGTCAAAACCTACTAATAAATCCCGTCAAATGGAAATTTGTTTGAGAAATCAACAGCTTAACATTTGTTGTAGAGGAGGGCTTGTTTGTATTTTACCCTATAGTGTCCTCCCAAGGCGATTGCATGATAATCATCTCTAAACTATGTCTGTGGCTCTCCAGATTGATGGACAATGGGTCAGAGTAAAGTAATCAGCTCAATGAGGTCCAAGCGACTATCGACCAAATGGGTGTCTATTGATAGTAAGGGAGCTACTATGTATCGTCATTCCAGGCCTCACAATCTAAATATGGCCTCCAAATAAATGTAGGCATATCATCAAAAACATCACGACAATAAGGTATCTGTCCAGGCTAGGTATAGTGCATGAAATTTGAGTATCGATATAAATATGGATCCTCCAGATCCTGATCCAAAACACCATCAGGTATAGTCACTGGGATGTGCTCCCAAGCCCATACATGCAACAATGTCACACCAATGGAGATAGAACTACCTCCACGGTGGGCAAGTTCATGCATATCTCTATATAAGTGAGCGAAAAGACATAGGCCCATTGCATACCTCGTGCCATGCTACATCATCTCCTCAATACAAATGCCCCAACCATTAGGAAACTGTTTACCTCTTCGATTAGGTACCACGAGCCCCGAGGTCAAGGCACACAAGACCATAGAAATAGGGTATGTACTATAAACAAATGGAGACAAGTCTATCTCTGAGTCCACCACCCAAAGACGTCTAACATCAAGAACTCATTGCATAGAATGGGTACCCTGTCCAACATCATAGGTCATGAGCTCCCCGTGAATAGGAATATGGAGAATCCTCTAGACATCCTCTAAAGTGATAGTGGCCTCGCCAGTTGGAAAATGAAAAGACGACGAATCAGAGTGCCATCTCTCCACAAGGGCGGTCATCATCACCCTATGACATCGAATCTCTAGCATGTAACAAATGTATTGCAGGCCCATGGCATCCATAAAATCTCTCAAGAAACTAGTGAGCAGGTCAAACAACTGTCATGACCATCACTCTCTAGAATAAAGTGGTTTGAGAACCACCTGCAAATATTCAACCCATGATGTTAAGAATTTACTACAAAAACACATCACGATCCTAAGACTCCAAAAAAAATAGATAAACCTTCCAAAATTGACAATAACAATCACTTTTTTGATAAAAATGCAATAGCAACCCTATTTTTGGCAATAGTAGTCAGGAAATGTAATAGCATTCAAAATTGGCAATAGTGAACAACTTTTTCAATAGCGTAAAAAATTCACAAACATGGTCATTTTATATAGAGAGAAACAATAGTGAACAATTTAAGCAAACGCGGTAAACGAAAGTGAACACCTTAAATGATAGCGAGCAAGAAACATGAAAGCGGTCGAGAAAATCAAAAGCAACACAAACAAAAGATGCAATAGTGGTCAAATCAAGGCATAAGCAAAAAATTCATGAATTACCGCTATTGATAAAAACTTTTCTAGAAATAATTACTCAAAGGTGACAAGATGAAAACAAGAATGGAGGAGGTACAAACCGCAACACCTATGTCAACAGGCCTCTTGAAGTCATAGATCGCCTCTACATGATGTGTGGCACCTGAAATCCTTGACATCGCAAATCAACAACCGTCAAACTAGGAACTCCATAGACAAGAATTTGCTAAGGGCTAAGAGTGCAAATGAGGTAAAGTGAACCCTAATTTATTATTTTTACCCCCCAAACCATAATTTTTTACCTAGGAAACCCCCCAAGGTTGAAATTATGAGCACCTAGGAACATCTGAACTATAAATGAGGGTCATATAAGCTCAATTTTTCACCCTCTATGCATTTGAACTAAAATTGAACCTTGTTGCGAGCTTGACCCGAAAAATGATTTTTCTAGCTAACCTCTCGAGGGGGCAGCCCAACATCATACTATCTTTCCTCTTACCACAGAGGCACAATGGGGCATATAATTTTTTTCAAATCTTGATCTTAAACATCAATTTTTTTGAAACAAAGCAACCAGTACTTTGTCTCAAAGAGGGGAAAAATATAGACATGTAAAAATGACCTAATGCATATCACACATCTTTCCATCTATCAGAATCATTATCATTTAATATCATTGCATTTCACATCATTTACAACAAGAACCCTAATTTCCTCTATTAATTGAATAATCTTTAAATTATTTAATTAATTCACTATTTCATCATTAATTTAACTTTATTCCTCTTGATCAATTAATTAATGCAAGTTATTTAATAATGTTGCTAATATACCTTGTTCTCCTAAATCAATTAAATTGTTATTACTTAATAATTTAATTAAATCCCTTTCCCCTTTGTAAACTTGAATAATTAAATTAATTATTCAACATCATTCAAAAAGGTCAACAAACAAATACAACTTTATTTGTTAAAGTCAAACTAACTTGCACGTTCAACTCAAAATATTAATTAATTAATTATCTTCACCCCTTTTATGATTGAGAAAATCACAACCACTGATTTCTCACTCTAAATAGTCGACTAACTCATCTATTCTTCAATCCCATTAACCTGCCAATCTATTCTTCAATCCCACTAACCTCTCAATCTACTTCTTCAATCCCACTGAATACTCAACTTGATTTCATCAATCACACAGATTATGCAATCTAAATCCACTAATTCTTCCAATCTATTTCCTCTCAAAAATTCTCAACCGTTGATCATGATCTTTTACTATGAAATCTTGATCGTTCATCTTGAAACGTGAAATCTATAAAACAAACCTCTACTCTCTCACAAATCATCTAGAATTTACATAGCAAAGCATTGCACAATTGATTCTTAAGCACACTTGAGAATTGACATCTTCACATTCTAGTTCACCATTTGCACATGTTCTTGAAGCTTTTGCAACAATAAAAATGGAGGATTTGTATTGAATCGAGCAATCCGACATCAAAACGTTAATGCAAACATAGTTCTCCAACATGGGATGGTATATGTTTTAAAGTTTTGAGTTCGGTTTGTGTTCTCTTAGGATTTCATTTTTTTAGTTTCATAATTTTCGAGCTTCATTTCATGAGTAATGGGTTTTGGGATCTTAATCTTGTTTGAATTAAATTATTTTAATTCATTTGCTTTCCTAATGCTTTATTCCCCCCTTACAATAGTTATCTTTTTTATAGCCCTTGAATCAATGCACATTCTCCACTCTCTATCCTTTTTTGGTGCTAATACAATAGGTACAACACATGGACCAAAACTCACTCTAACCAACCCTTTATCAACAACTCTCCACCTCTTCATTTTCCATTGGTGTCATCCTATATGGAGCCTTATTTGGTAGGCTTGCACCCGATATCAAGTCCATGTAGTGACTAATACTTCTCATTGATGGTAGTCCATCAGATAAGTCCTTCACTAGAATTTCTGTGAATTCATTTAAAACTTCTTGGACTTCCATGGGAACTTCCTCCACTCTTCCTATTATCCTAACCTCTACAGGCTTAGGTATGAAGGAAAAACACACCTTCTCCTTCTTGAGGTACTTCATGAATTCCTTTCCTATGATTAGACAAACCCTATTGGTTTTCTCAACTTCCTCATCCTTTTCCTTCAAAGGATTCAACACATATTCATTTCCACCCTTATTGATTTTAATACAATTATTCTTTCTATCAATGAATGACCCAGGTCTATCATATTTCCAAGCTTTGCCTAATAAAATGTGGCATGCATCCATTAGCATTATGTCACATTATTTTATCTTTATAGTTTCCAATGCCAAAGTAAACAAGGCATTATTCACTTACCAATAACCGATGTCCCCTCTACAACTAGGAGACTTTGTAGGGGGTTAGGTGCTTCAACCTCTTCAAATTTAGTTTCTCCACCATCTCTTTTGCCACTAAATTTTTAGTGCTTCCATTATCCACAATAACTTTGTAGAATTTTCTTCTAGATTTTCATTTGGTTCTAAATAGATTCCTCATCCGATCTAGTTCTCCTTGCACCTTCTCTAGTTTAAGAAGAGATCTCCTCAACATATGAGATTCTCCATCTTCAGGTTCTTCTCCAAATATTGGTGAGGATACACTTGCTACACTCTCCTCCTCAACTTGTACTATGTGAACCCTTGTTTCTCTTCTTCTACTACTATATTTTTTGATTTGAGGATATTCAAATGCCCTATGACCATCCTCTCCCAACTTGAAACATGCTCTATTGAACCCTCTTCCTCTTTCAAAGTTTCCTCTACCTTTGGAGTAACCACTCCTTCCTCTATCTCCATGGGCACTATTATGAGAAGTACTTGCTTCTCCTTGCTTATCTTGATAACCATGTCCAATATTTGATTGTCCTCTTCATATTGAGGATTTACCTCTTCCTCTAGAACTATTCTATCTTTTAGAAATCTTTTCTTCTTCCTTTAATACAAATTGATAGGCTTCTTCTATACTAGTATTTTTTACCATGCTAATTTCATCTTGAAAATAGTACTATAACACATTTACATACCTGGAGACCTTCTCAACATCATCCTTAGTGTGACCAGCTCTGATATTTTCTTTATAAAACTCCTATGTATACTCTTGTACACTCTTCTCTCTATGCTTGAGATTCTGCAATTTCTTGAACATGCAGAGTTGATGGTGTGTTGGCAATAAATTTTCCTTTAGCTTAGTTACCATCCTTTCCCAAGTTTTAACTTTCTCCTTTCCTTTTCTCTATCTTTTAGCTTACACATGATCCCACCATAGAGATGCATGTCCCTTAATCCTTGTAGTTGCAAGCTTCACTCTCCTAGGGTCTTCAATAGATTCTAACTCATAATATTTATCCATTTCTAAACTATAGTCTATCAACTCCTTTGGATTAAGGTTACCACTATAAGTTGGTAGGTATACACAAGATTTGCTATAAATTCCAGTCATGGCACTCAAAATCTTACTTTCTTGCTCATCTCCCCCTCCTTTGGCATCTTATTCATTAATTCCTTCCTCATTTCCACTCACATATTCTACATGTACTCCTTTGCATTGTGTCATTTCCATTTCATCAAGTCTAGCTATGATGCGTCTTAGAATTTATACAAGTGTTGCATCACCGACTCCTGGGATGGATTTTCTACCTCTACCTCTATGTGCCATGTCTTCAAAACCCTTTGTAGTTGTAGGTTATTTTCTTCACTCTCTCTACAATAATCTCCTTAGGGATTCTTACTTAGCATGTCCATAGTGACAAGGACTCAACCTTGCTCTGATACCACTTGGTATAGGTTAGGATTTAGAGGCCTTGATAGGATATTGAACCAAGCAACAATATGAAACTTAAAATAAAAAATAGAGCTATACTCTATTCACATATAAAATGAACTATTACAATAGAAGTAATCTAACATGCATTAATTTTATCCTTCCATACATGCCCTAGATCCAAAGCCTAACAACTTACATGCACTAAACAAGTAAGGTTTTCTAAAACTTCAAGTTGAAACTACAAGCTATTACATCCCTCAAAAAATTCTCTTATGTAGAAGAAGTCTTCCCAAAGAAGAATTCATTTTCCCATGAAAAGAAATTCCAATTCAATGCAAAATTTGCAGAAGGTGGAGGCCACTCCATGCTCTAGAGTGATGAGACATGTGTCAAGTCCTCATTGAACTTAGGGATACATATGTAGGTTGTTAACCATTTCTAACACTTTTGTTACCCTTTTGAAAGTTACAAAAATTTAAGGGAGTTTTGCCATACATTCTTGAAAAGAAATTTTGACCATCAGGATGTTGCAAAAAAACATAGGTCGTTAGGACATGTCCTATTCACATGTGAAGTTCCACATAGTCTAACCACCTTCAGTTATGTGGGTGAGTTGGGGTCATCAGGACCTAACAAAATTTTGAGGGGCATGCATGTAACATCCACATGGTGATAGAAGTTCCACATTACTAGGTTTTACAAGGAATTGTGGATCATTGAAATCATGTAGAGATTTGAGTGGTTTT
>VDFB02101893.1:0-22033 GCA_007258455.2 Sequoia sempervirens | reverse complement strand
CAAATTTCAATGCCACTTAATGTTAAAATTAAACTTGCAAGATAATTTTGTTGGAGCGGTAAGTAATGAATGCAATATTTAAACTACAATGAAATGAATCAATCACAATGCAAAACATAAATAATTATCATAGAATGTGTGTAGATACAATGACCACTCCCTGTCTATATAAAACAAGGAAGAGGTAGGAAGGTGAAACAAAAAGGCTAACTAACCCTCCAAATGGTGTGGCACATGTAGAACACTTGTGACAAGTGTGAAGGCATGTGTCAAGTGTTTATGAGGTGAGGCAACTAAACCACTAAGTGAAATTAAGCTAGTGCTACTATGTGTAGGAACTAGATAAAAGATAACTAGATGCATAAAGACACTTTTCACACTAACACCCCCCTTAAGTGATACTTAGGGAGTATAATGACGTAAATTTGCACCTAGGAAAATTTCCCATTAATTTACCCTCATTTTAGCTTTATAAGTCTGATGATGTAAAACCCACTGCCTTCATCTTGATTTCTCCACATGTCCTTAACATTTTGTGTTGGTGGAGGAATTTTTGTTGAGGATGCATGCACACTGCATGGACGTCTGTGCATTGTGTTATCGTCTTGGTAGATTCCTACGCTTGGAATTCACAAAAACATTACACTTCCTGATTGATTTCAAAGGTAACATCTCCTACTAACTCTTGATTGAAGAAAAATGACTCTTTGCTTCCATTTTATCTATTCAACCTTCATTCTATCACTCTCTTACATTCTCTAGCATATTCCTTCACTCTCTCAAGCTAATTGTCTCATTCTTGCAAAATTTCTTACTTCACTCTCACTCTATATTGCTGCTACCATCTTTCTACTTGGTCTCTACAACATCTCTTTGCTTCAACACCATTTTCAATACAAGTTTGTGAAGCTCTACCTCCTTGGCATGGTGGTGCCATTCCCATCCTTCCTCTATCGGGCTTGAGTGCTTATAGTAGGGAAGGTAACATTGTGTCTTTTCATTTATTTGCATCTATCGTCTTGTATAGTAGCATTCAAGTTGCCATTTCTCTCTACTTCTTGTGTCATTTATATTCTCTCCTTTATCATTTTTCTCCATATCATTGTATATTGGTTTTCCATGGAGGTGGGAACACCGAAATAGGGGTCTAACTGAGGCAGACCTCAAAACACAACCCCACCCTTCTTGTTTATGTGTGTAGGTGTAGGTTCATCTGCTTGGAGATATAGTTAGAGAACTAGACCGTATGTGAGTTATCTCTTTCTTTGTCATTTCATCATTAGAATAACTTTATACTATTCTTCTTGTTGTACTACTTATTTCTACATTTTCCTATTAAACTGTTAAACTGCAAAACTCTAATATCTGGGTTGTAAGTAGACCTTGAGTGTTTTTGATTGTCATCTGAACCTCTATTTGTATAGGATGCCAGTTCACATCCCTGAGACTCCAATGCAACATATTGAAGCCTATTTCTTGTGCTTCCATCCTCAAACAGAGAGTTGTCTAATTCACAATCCGAGACCCTTATAGTTTTCTCTCCTGGTTTTTGAAAACACCTATCATTAGCAGAAGGGAGACAATGTCCTATTTTCCCTTCATTTTCAACCTATTTCTTCTTTCTTTACCTATTGATCAATATGAGGTAGTTTAGAGCAGTTCGTTCCTTGAGGCTCTCTTATGACCTAGAGCCTTGGGGGCGATGAATCCCCCATCTCTACACTTTTGCTGAACTTGACATGAATGTCCTTGTTTTTCGTTTCTTGGTATTGAGAATCTTTCTCTCGTTTCCTAGGTACATTATAGACTTGTGTGTCACATAGTGTGTAGCTTTGCAACCCAATCTACGACCCATAGATATGTAGTTAGAAAGACTCTTGGATATTTAGAAACACAATCTAGGTAGGTCACTGTCTACTAAACACAATCTTCTACATCTTCTAAGCTAATTTCATCTGAGTACGTGAACATAGTCTCATTCATGCATATCCCTCATTCTGAAAATGTGAGCGCAATACCTAATATAACTTTCACCTCACATGATGAGCCAATAAATAAGGAGCCTTCCTCGTTATACATTCTTTCCCAGATTAATTTCAACGTCGTAACTGGCACCTTGGTTGATTCGATGAGTTAGGTAAATGAATGAAGGGAACTTTTTTTATAAATAGTTTACATAAGGAGAGATACAAAGAGTCACAAACCACTCTTCATACCCACGATGGACTCTGTATTACCCTTATGGGTGCCATTTCTTTATCAGTCTTGGTAGGGCCCAAGGTTGTTGATGTGTCCTTTGTTGTGATCCTAGAGTCTGACCTGTTTCGATTCAGGCTAGGCATTCCATGGCTAACCTCTATGATAAAAATTGCCTCTATAGTCCATAAATGTTTAAAGTTCCCCCATGAAGACACTATGCATGTGGTGCATGACATTGGCTATAAAACCGCTAGTATCGTGTGGGGGCTTCTCACTGGATCACTTTTGGCTTTCCTTGGTCAGACCTCTCCCTCTTAGGGGAGATTTTTTATATAAGGCTTATGTTAAATATAAGACTAGGGGATAAACACCAAACATTAGCTATCCAATGTCTCCCTATGATATTTCCATAAAATCCTCTATGATAGCATAGTAGCAAGCTACCTCTTCTACCTGTCCGAGGGAAAGGGGAAGCTTGCTCGCACTCCAAAGCCTTCTTTTATATTTTTTGTTCCATATTCTTTTGCTTCATGTCCTAATGCAACATTTTTGACTCTCGCTCATGTGCCTCGCATAAGAAGTGCAATGGTGCCCGCATGGTGAAAAGTGAAGCTCCAAATTTTTGAGATTCCTATGCTACCCATTGTTCCCCAACCTACTGTTTATGGCAAGGGGAAGTCTTCTTATGGGGTTGTTCCAGCTTCTTGGCCTTCGTGGCCTTTTATTGTTCTTCAACCTATCCTTAGGGTAGTGAATGGGAAGAGGCCCACTATCGAGACACCTATGCCTATTTCTCCTCCTGTGATTATTTATGCTCTTGTGCCTCCTCCTACTCCTACTTAGGAGACCATCCTTCCACCAAAAATGGTTGTGAAGGATGCTCCCGTAGTTGAGCAAAAGCCTTCGGTCTCTTCTTAGCCCACGTCTTCTAGTTCCCATAGTCGATGTAACCAACTTGCACGTGAGTGAAAGCACAAATGAAAGGCTTTCGCAATAGAGCACACTACCTTGCAAAAGATAGAGGATGAACCAATTGCGTCTCTCTCTACATCCTTTTTTGTTGTTTCGCTTTCTCTTGTTGTTTCTTCCTTAATTCCCATCACCTTTGTCTTTCTTTTAGCTCCTCTGGTAGGTCTCGATGATTCTCACCCCAAAAGGGTGAAAATTTTCATTTCTCCCTCGTGGAGCCTCCTCTTCTAATCTCCCTCTTGGACATCCTTCCTTTCTCGCAACCCATTGACATGCCTCACACAAAGGTCATGTTTTTTGTGATTGCCTATAATTTCTCCTCCACTTCTACTTCTTATGTAGGGATTCAAAATCCTCTATTGAAGCACAAGTGGGAGGATGACCTCACCATGGGTGGAGGTTGGAAGAAGGGTTCACCTTCTTCGAAAGCTAGTTCTAACTTGGCTTGCGCCATCCTTGTAATGGAGGTGGCCCTCGCGTTCCCAAAGTTTGTAATTACTCCTTTTGATGAGGTTGGCAATGAATCTTAGGTGCCTCACCTTTCTCTCGTCCAGTTGCAGTAAGGCATTCCTGGAAAGTGCATGTTCAATTCAGTGGATGATATCCCAACTTTTTCATTGATTTTTGCAAAATCGATGAATTTCGCTTCACAAGAGCTCAGTGAAGAAGAACTTGAGGGGCCTTCTTCCTTGGACCTTGTTGTAGGTGAGTCAGAGGGAACTTCCCTTGCTATCCCACCCTTGCAGATCCATCCACCCTCCTCTTACAATGATCTAGATTGGGAGGAGGATGACTTGTTGGTCGATGAGGACTAGGGTGGTGCCTCTTCTACATCTATAGATTAGATTTTTTTGTTTGTTTGTGTTCCCTTGTGCTTGCCATTTTGTGTTTGTGATAATTCTTGGAGGACCCTTGCTACCCTTGTAGGTACTTAGATATAGGCATGAAAAATTTGTCATGCACTTCTTTTGTTTGTATAATCATTCTTCTATATGTCATAAAATTACTTTTTGATGTTGGGGATGATGCAAAGTGTTGGGGGTATTTAGGCCTTCCATGTTGAATCAATTTTTATTTTCACTTTATCTTCATGTGATTTTCTTCATTTTCTAAGAACTTTGGGAATTGATGACCATTCATACATATACCATATTATACCCCAAATTCTCAGATCCCCCTGTCTCTTGATTTCTTCATCTCTATCTACTTCTTAATGTTGTGGTTCTTATGTGTTGTCCCTCACATGTGTGACAACATACCACAAATACATATCATCATGTATTGAATGCCACAACATCTCTGCCTCTCCTTTCTCTCCTTAGGATGTCACATGCTCTGTTGATGGTGTTTTTTGCACAACAACAATTCAGACAAGATACAAATATCTTATCTCTCTTGAAAGGTTAGTCTCTATCAACAAGCCTCAAGAAACAACCCAAAGTTCTCTAATGTCAAGTCTTTACAATGCAAAAACAACTCAATGATAAATATGAAAATTCTAGTAATCACAAGGGGCCTTACAAACAAATGTTGAATCTTCAAACTTATAAGATTTTGCAATATGGTGATACTTTAAATCCTAGATCTAACCCAGATAATAAAAGAAATAACAAAATATAAGGGTTTAAGAGAGATTTCTAAGATTAAGACTACTCCTAAGACCAACAATGCAAGTGATGAAATACTTGAAATGGACCAATCCCCCAAAATTAATTCTTGCTTAACCCAGATTCCATCTGCAATCTTATAGAAATAGTGCAATCTTCTAAGGCATTAAATATTTTCAGATCATGAACATTCATTCAAACCAACCCTATTGCAATTGAAATAAACAAACGTCCACAATTGAACTAAGCACAGTGAATACGAGGTCCAGGCTAACTTTACAAATCAACTCACAGTCAGCTAGTTGCAAAAAGTATGGACCAGGGATTGCTACAAACACTTCAAGCATCAAAGCATATACACCATTTGAATCATATATAATTCTAAATCTAACATATATCCAGTATTTCTCAAGCAATCTCAAAAGATAGAACAACAAGAACCATGCAATATAAGTCAACACAAGAGAGATCACCTAGGCACAATGTCTTCAATTGTATTGGATCATCCAATAACAACAACAATTCCAGTGTTTTGTGTTACAAAACTTTCTTTGAAATAAAAAATAACTCCTAACACTATCTTTTTTCTCTATCACTTAACTCGCTTCAAAGTCTAATTCTCTATCCCTTACAAATGAGGAAAAATGCCATACTTATAGAGATCCAATGATATGTCGGCCCAATTAGGGTTACAAAGAAGGTCGGCCACAAAACAAGTCGGCCTAGAAAGTTCCTAATTTTTTTTAAAAACATTGGATTAAATGCTTGAGGCTCCTTTCCAAGTTGGCCTGGAATCTCCAATGCAACTCAATCCAATGCATGTAGAAGATGAAAGAAGAAATAATGTGAAGCAAAAATTTCAAAGCAATCATTCATTAGCTGGCCCCTTGTCCTTATCTCAACCCATCTCATCCTGCACCATAAGGAAAATCCTCTCTAGGTCAGCCAAAGGTGGAGTAATTAACACTTTGAATCTTCTTTCAATAGATTTAATCTCCTCCCTTGATTCCTTGATGACCCTATCCCATTCTACTTTGAGATCTTGATAATTCTCCATGACTACAATATAGGTGGAAGCATCATCTAAGTGGTGAGTTGTGATAGGACCATCATCAATTGGGGCATACACCCCATGCCACCATTTCCTTAATTGCTCCAAGGTCAAATGCTTAGGTGCAAAAATTTTCCTCCCAGTCATGATCTCAAAGAATGAAATACATTTATTGTAAATATCTTTTAATGTATTTCCTACCTGCTGCCCCTGCTTATGAATTCTCTTCAGAACCTTATGCTTAATCTATAGTGACTCATACCACTCCCAAGGTTTTGAAACCTTTGAAGAAGACAAGATTCCATCACTCACCAATTTCTCCTCTGTGTACTCCATTATGGTCTTCAACTTCTGTAGGAGGAGGTTCGTATCAATTTTTTCTTGCCCCAACACATTATGCAGCCACTCAAAGGATCTATGTGCATCTCTACAGGTTGAAACAAACTCCTTAATCATGTTGTCCCATCTAAGCATCACTCCCTGCAACCATTCATGGGTGGACTGTGTGGAAGCCTTCATTTTCTCAAGCTTGGTGAATGCATCCTTAGGCAACAATCCTTCAGGAGTCACTCCCTCACTTCCCATAGCCTGCAGAGGTTTCATCAAATGTTGCACATATTTGTACACATCACTTAATTGTTTCTGTAGCCTTTCCTTCTTTGTTGTCTTTATCTAACCTCCTAAGGATGGCTTGGGAGGACTCTTGGAACTTTTCTTTCTCCTGATCTTTTCTTGTGGGCCCCAAGTTCAATGTTTGAATACTATATTCTTGAGGAGTGATTTCACCTTTGTTCTTGTCTACTGTAGAGGTAGCAATATGAATGACCCTGTTATCTGCCTCATCTCTGGCGATCCTAAAAATCACCTTAGCCTTCTTCTTTGCTTTTCCCTTTTCGATGCTAGCCAATAATTCATCCCAGTTGGGAGGAGTGTCATCCATAGTGGTGCAAGAGCACCCGGAAAGTTGAGCACCGCAAGGTTTATGTTTTATTTGAAGTTTTGGTTGAGTTCTTTTTGTTGTGTTATGTAAGGTCTTGAACACCATCTAAATTGTGGTTGAGGACCTTTGCTTCTTAGGTTAGAAGTTGATTAAGTTTTGCAATCTTTTGAGTGGTTGTTTTCTAAGCTTGAGACCAAGATTGTATAACACATTGTGTTTTCCAACACTCAATGTTTGGTCGTTCTTGAGCTCGAAGAAGGAAACCTAACTATTTCCAAGATTATAAAAAGTTAACTCTCGACCCGCTTCGAGGGTTGGAAGCATTAGGAACTGGTAGTGCTATATGCGAGATAATAAAATTTACATTTTTGTGTGAAATATTGTCTTTCTGTTTTGTTTATGGATCACGCGCAAGATGAATTAAAAAGAGGCATTTGTGCTCTTTGCTTTACATATAGTGAAGCCTCTTGTGAAGTTTTTTGGCACATCTAGATAGTTAGTTCTGCATCGCTTTCCATTTTGTAAATATTGTGTTTTCTCTCAGTTTCTGGCCGCTTTTGAATTCCCAGTGTAAATCTCAAAATGGAGTTTTAGATTGTTTTCTCGGTCCGCACTAAGAAGTATGGGTAAGGGAAACAAGACTAAACTCCATTCCTTTGTACATAAATGTACTTATGGGGTCAGCAAATGGTTCAAGAAGCATGCTAGAAGGTTGTTCCTAAAGCAGCTTGGAAAGCCCGACAAGGAAAAAGTACGCTTAAAGCATTTCTAAAACCTCTAATGTATGGTGGGTGTGTTGTAATTAACATCTAAAGTGAGTGTGGTGGATGCAGCAAAACCTTCCCGGCTAAAGGTTGGGTGAAGATAGAACCCTTGACTGATCATCTGGAGGCTAGAAAAGGAAAACAGTCCAAGAAAAGGTCTTAGAAACCCTAGTTTCTTGCAAATTCTGACTTAAGCCTGTGTACGGCCTGTGAAGGTCCTAAACCCCAAAAATCTTAAAGAACTTGGAAAAAGAGCCAGGGTGGCAAAAGAGAGTTTGGCTTGACTTGTTGAAGGAGAGGTGTAACAACTAGTTTTCTAGGGTTAAGAGACCTAATAGGGGCTCAAGGCTAGTAGCCTTCCCAAACCCTAAAACAGGGATTTTGTGAAAATGATGAAGAGTTGGAGTTTGGTGGTTGTTCAAGCACCTATAGAAGAGGATTTTGGAAACCTTGGAAGGTATCACACACCCCTGTAACAAAGCTAGGAAGCATTTGAGAATGGTTAGTCTTTAAGGTGATTAAGGGCTAGGTGGTGAATGAGAGGAAGAGCACCAAGTTAGGCTTGGTTAATGATTTGAAACATGATAGCAGGGTTGGCAGGGAGGACCAGGGGTGCCTAACAAACATTAGGACCTATAGGTTGAGTGGTGGAGAGAGACACCAAAGGGGTTATCAAATTGAGACCCAGAGCATTGAGCCAGTGATTGACTTAATCCAACCCTATCCCTATCAGATTGGTATCAGAGCAAGTTAAAGATTTGGGAAAGAAATCTTGCATGTCAGACATTGAGTCAAGTGATTCTTCCACCATGGAGACCAATGGAGAATTGGAAAAGATGGCTGAGGAGCAAGAAGAAGACAATAAGCAGTTGAGGGAAAGAATAGCCCAACTTGAGACAGCAGTAAGAAGTGCACAGTTTGAGGGAAGAATTCCAAAAGAAGAAGAGATAGCAGAGGAGGATAAGACCCCTATACCTAACCCTGTTTTGAAGGAGGAGCCTTTCTTGAAGGCATTGAAAGCCTTGAGTGGAAAAGCACTTGAAGGCATACCACTATTCAGTGGAAAGATGGAACTTGATTTGGTAATGGACTAGATAGAAGGCATGGAGAATCACTTTGAGTGTGATGGAGTCACTGAAGCTCAGAAGGTGAAGGTTGCTAAGTCAAGATTGAGAGGATCAGCCTTGACATGGTAGAAGTTCATTCGGACTAAAAGAGAGAAAGAAGGCAAACAACCCATAGCAACTTGGAAATGAATGGTTGCTAAAGTGAAAGAAGCCTACATTCCAGATGATTATGAGATCCAATTGCACAAGAAGTGGCAGAGCCTAAGGCAGAAAGACCAAGATGTAAGCATTTACACTGAGGAATTTCAAAAGCTTTGTATGAGGTCTAATGTGATAGAGGATGAGAGCCTCAAAGTGGCTAGGTATCTCAATGGTTTGAAGTGGAATATCCAAGAGGAAATGGCCTTACTAAGTCCCAAGACAGTCCACCAATGCTATCGGTTGGCCATAAAGATTGAAGAGAGGACTAAGAGGAAGCAAGATCAAAGAGATCAAAGAGGACAGCGTGGAGGTTACCAAGGAAGAGGTAGTGACCAAAGAAACCAAGGAGAATCAAAACTCACTGAGCATGGAGGTGAAACATCTTCAAGAGAAGGATTTAACAGAGGAAGAGGACCTCAAGGAGGTTCAAATAGAGGAAGAGGAGTAGGCAGGAGAAACTCTTATTTTGCAAACATGAAATGTTACCATTGCAACCAACTAGGTCACCCTGCTTATAGATGCCCAAAGAAAGCTTCTTCTTCAAGCAATGAAAAGAGAGTGGCATATGCACAAGAGGACACCATGAGTCCTAAGGCAACTGAGATCAGTCATATAGAATCTAAAATTGGAGAGAGTCTGATGTTTAACAGAGTGCTGATCAGACAACCAGTCAAGGAGGAACCTAAGCAAAGAAGAGCTCTTTTTAGAGTAAGGTGCAAGATACTTGGAAAAGTGTGCAAAGTCATTGTAGATTCCGTTCTTACGATAATATAATCTCAAAGAGGAGAGAAGTAACTGCTGAACTATAGAAGGTACCCCATACCAACCCCTTGCCAAGGTCACATGGTTGAATAACGGGTGAGTGTTTTGCTAATGAGCAAGTAACAGTGGAATTTTCTAAATTGGAGTGGGCATAAGGATAAGCCAGTTTGTGATGTACTACCCAGCGGATGCATGCCATCCGCCATCAAGGCATCTTTGGCAATATGACAAAGTGCTACTATGATGGAAAGAGAACACGATCCTTATCTCAAGAAGGATGGAAGAATCCTTCAAGTTGCAGTCATTGACATAGGAAGATGAAGGACAGTCCAAGGTACCAAACATCATGTTGAGCAGTGGTAAGGAGTTTATCAGCAATCTACATCAAGGAGGTGAAGGTTATGTGGTTTTAATGCAGTCCAAAGAGGAAGAAAAGGCTGAAAGGATAGTCTTACCAGAAGTAGTCCAAAGGTTGCTTGATAAGTACAAGAGCATAGTCAATGATGGAACACCTGCAACTCTACCACCAAAGAGAGCAATAAGTCATCAAATTGACTTCATACCTGGAGCCTCATTACCTAACAAAGTAGCATACAAACTTACTCCTGAGCAGGACCTAGAGGTGGCTAGGCAAGTGGAAGAATTGTTGAGTCAAGGTCTGATTCAAAAGAGCATCAGCCCATGTGCAGTCCCGGTGGTCTTAGCAACTAAGAAAGGAGGTAAGTGGAGACTTTGTATTGATTCTAGAGAAATTAATAGGATCACCATTAGGTATAGGTTCCCAATTCCTAGAATTGAAGATTTAATGGATTGCCTTGGAGGAGCACAGTATTTCACTAAGTTGGACCTCAAGAATGGCTACCATCAGATTAGAATTAAGGAAGGTGATGAATGGAAGACAACTTTTAAGACAAATGATGGCTTATATGAGTGGAAAGTGATGCCATTTGGCCTCTCAAATGCCCCTAGCACGTTGATGAGACTAATGAATGATGTGCTTAAGGATTTCACAGGGATCTTTGTAGTAGTCTATCTTGATGACATACTGATTTTCAGTAAGACAGTAGAAGAACATTTGAAGCATGTGGAGGTGGTACTTAAAAGGCTGCAAGAAGAGAAATTGGCCATTAACCTTGAGAAGTGTGAGTTCTCCAAGCAAGAACTTGTGTATCTAGGCTTTGTAGTATCCCAAGGAACATTGAAGATGGATCCAAGCAAGGTGGAAGCCATCCTAAACTGGCCTACACCAACCACAGCAACAAAGGTAAGGAGCTTCCATGGTTTAGCTCAGTTTTATAGGAAATTCATCAGGAATTTTAGTGGTATATGTGCACTAGTCCTAGATACTATTAAAGGTGGTCTAAAAACAAAGTTTAAATGGTCTCAAGAGGCTGATAAAGGGTTTGAAAAACTGAAACAAGAAGTGGCAACTCAACCAATTTTTTTATTGCCTAGTTTTGATAAGTTGTTCACAGTTGAGTGTGATGCAAATGGAGTAGCAGTAGGAGGAGTACTTAGTCAAGAAGGTAGACTTGTAGCCTTCTTTAGCGAAAATCTCAATGAAGCCAAGCAAAAATACTCCACCTATGATTTAGAATTATATGCTTTAGTGCAGTCCCTTAGAAGTGGAGGCATTATTTGTTACCCAAAGAGTTTGTGGTCTTCACAGATAACCAGACACTTAGTTACATCAACACCCAAGAGAAGCTGAGTAATAGACACTTGAAATGGATGGAATACATCCAAGATTTCACTTTTACCATCAAGCACAAGAAGGGACAAATGAATAAGGTGGAAGATGCATTAAGCAGGAGAATGTTGATAGTGTAGGAAATACAGCTGAAGAGCATTGGATTAGAGAGCTCAAAGACCTCTTCTATGGTGATGATGAAGAATTATCGTAAGCTTACAAGGTATGCCTTGATTTGAGAATCATTTTCATAGCCAATATTCTGAGTATACATCGCAAAATGGACTATTATTTAAGGGTAATCAGTTATGTGTTCCAAGAGGGTCAATGAGGGAAAATATGATTCAAGAAAAGCATAATGGCAGTCTTAGTGGACATTTTGGCATCAATAATACCTTAGAGCTAGTACAAAGATTCTATTATTGGCCTAAGTTGGCAAGAGATGTTAGAAGGTATGTGGAACAATGTGTTGTGTGCATGAAAGCTAAGGAAGGAGCTAGCAATGCTAGTTTATATCAACCCCTTCCCATTCCTAACAGACCATGGGAGTGTGTGAGCATGGATTTTGTGGTAGGCCTTCCTAAGACCAAAACTGGTTTT
Organism: Sequoia sempervirens; assembly: GCA_007258455.2. Taxonomy (NCBI): domain Eukaryota; kingdom Viridiplantae; phylum Streptophyta; class Pinopsida; order Cupressales; family Cupressaceae; genus Sequoia; species Sequoia sempervirens. The sequence continues at coordinate 10,183 of VDFB02101893.1, read as the reverse complement.
GACAATGTTTATGTAGTAGTGGAAAGATTTAGCAAAATGAGTCATTTTATCCCTTGAAAAACTACTCATGATGCTAGTTACATAGCTCATCTTTTCTTCAAGGAGGTTGTAAAGGGATCCATGGCTTTCCTCTAAGCACGTTTCCGATAGAGATGTGAAGTTCATTATCACTTTGAAGACATTTTGGAGCAGATTGGGTACAAACCTGTCTTTTGGATTAGCTTACCATCCTTAGACCGATGGTAAAATAGAGGTGGTTAACATAGTGTTAGGTAATCTTTTGAGGTGCTTGACTAAAGAATATGGACAGACATGGGATATGGTGATTTCTCAAGCTGAGTATGCTTATAATGACAGTGTAAACAGAACTACAGGGAAAAGTCCTTTTGAGGTTGTGTATGGGATGCACCCAAGAGGTATTTGTGAACTCAGATATTTGGAATCCATGGAGAATAGGAGTGGAAATGTAGAAGACTTCACTCAGACCATGAAGGAGATTCATGAGTAGGTTAAGAAGACAATCATAGTAGCAACACAAAAGTTGAAAGATAAAGTTGATGTGTCAAGGAGAGATGTGCAATTTGCAGTAGGTGACTATGTTATGGTCCATCTTAACAAATCAAGGTTGCAGAAGGGAATGTCAACCAAAATTTAGATGAAAAGAGTGGGACCATGCAAGGTGTTAGCCAAGTATGGGAAGAATGCATACAAGGTAGATTTACCATCAGATTTGGGCATATCTCCAGTATTCAATGTTGTTGATTTGATCAGGTACAAGGGGACAGTCAGTGATGAAGTTCAGAATATCAGGAGATATTTAAGGATATTAGTAATATACCCCTTCCTAATCAAGAGAAGCCTCAGGCAGAGAAGATCTTGGAGTTCAGGGTGAAGAAGGCTACAAGACATAAGGTGTACATGGATCACCTTGTCAAGTGGAGGAACAAACATGAATTTGAGGCTACCTGGGTTGAGGAAGCTGACTTTAAGAAGCTAGGAATTGATATATCACTGATATCACCTCAAATTCCTTGATCTTTGTGCAGAGAGGGGGAGAATGGTGCAGGAGCACCTGGCAAAGTTGGAGCATCTGGCAAGGTTTATGTTTTATTTGAAGTTTTGGTTGAGTTCTTTTGTAGTGTTATGTAAGGTCTTGAACACCTTATCTAAATTGTGGTTGAGGACCTTTTCCTTAGGTTAGAAGCTGATTGCTCTTTGCAATCTTTTGGAGTGGTTGTTTTCTCGCTTGAGACCAAGATTGTAAAACACATTGTGCTTTCCAACACTCAATGTTTGGGTCGCTCTTGAGTTCTAAGAAGGAAACCTAATTGTTTCCAAGATTATAAAAAGTTAACTCTCAACTCCGCTTTTGAGGGTTGGAAGCATTAGGAATGGTGGAAGCTATATGCAAATAATAAAATTACAGTTGGATTTTTGGTGTGAAAATATTGTCTTTCTTCCGTTTTGTTTGCGTGGATCACAAGATGAATTAAAAGAGGAATTTGTAGGTTTGTTGAGTGACAGAGTGAAGCCTTCGGGAAGTTTTTTGGCACATCTAGATAGTTATTCCATCGCTTTCCATTTTGTAAATATTGTGTTTTTTTTCTGTTTCTTGTTTTGATCGGTAAATCTCTTGTGAAAATGGAGTTTTAGTTTGTTTCATATCCATACCAGGAAGTATGGGCATTGTGGAAACAAGGAAAAACTCCATCCTTGTAAATAATGTAGATATAGGGTCAGTAATGGTTCAAGAAGCATGCTAGAAGTTGTCTTGTATGCAGCTTGAAAGCCCTCGGACAATGAAAGATACCAAAAACAAAACCCTAACGTAGCAGGGGTGTGAAATAATTATCATCTAAAGAGTGTGGTGGATGCAGGAACCTTCACAAAGGTTGGGCAGGAAGATAGAACCCTTGACTGATCATCTGGAGGCTGGAAAAGGAAAACAGTCCAGGAAAAGGTCTTAGAAACCCTAGTTTCTTGCAAATTCTGACTTAAGCCTGTGTACGGCCTGTGAAGGTCCTAAACCCCAAAAATCTTAAAGAACTTGGAAAAAGAGCCAGGGTGACAGAAGAGAGTTTGGCTCGACTTGTTGAAGGAGAGGTGTAACAACCAGTTTTCTAGGGTTAAGAGACCTAATAGGGGGCTCAAGGCTAGTAGCTTTCCCAAACCCTAAAATAGGCATTTTGTGAAAACGATGGAGAGTTGGAGTTTGGTGATTGTTCAAGCACCTGTAGAAGATGATTTTGGAAGCCTTGGAAGGTATCACACACCCCTATAACAAAGTTAGGAAGTATTTGAGAATGGTTAGTCTTTAAGGTGATTAAGGGCTAGGTGGTGAATGAGAGGAAGATCACCAAGTTGGCTTGGTTAATGATTTGAAACATATAGCAGGGTTGGCAGGGAGGACCGGGGGTGCCTAACAAATAGTAGGACCTATAGGTTGAGTGGTAGAGAGAGACACCAAGGGGTTATCAAATTGAGACCCAGAGCATTGAGCCAGTGATTGACTCAATCCAACCCTGTCCCTATCACATAGCTATCTACTTAGCCTTGAACCTTTCACTGAGCCAAATAGGAGTAGAGACATCTGACTGTTGCTCATCTTGTTTTCCTTTTTTAGGTTGATCTATAGATGAGTCAACATCTAAGTTCTACATTGAGGGGACCTCTTCACTTTTATCTTCCTTTGCTTCTTATTATCTTCTAGATTTTGGTCTTTTTCTTGATCTAGTGTCTTTGTCACCACTGAATTGGGGAGGGAGTTTTTTCATGTGCCTTTTCCTTTTCCATGGATTTCTCTTCCTCATCTCTAGTTGGTGAGTCTTCATAGGATACCAAGGAGGACTATGGAATATTGCCAATTTTTTCCTTTGCATTGTGGAGATCCCCAACATGGAATTCTTCTGTCTCCTTGCCTTGGTGTGTTTCCTCAACATTAGCTTTTGTTTGCTTCTTCTCTTCATCATGTAACTCCTGAGTTGAAGGAGGGGCAGGAGTGTCTTCTTGTTGTTGTGCAGGAGGGGAAATTGCAGGAGCACCTTCTCTCACCAAACTTTCTTTTGGAGAAGTAGTTCTAGCCTTTTTGGTATAAACTTGTGTCTTCTCTCCAGAACTCTCAACATCTATCAATTGTGGTCCTCTATCTTCACTTCGTCCCTTAGGTTTCCCACTTTGTTTCCCTAAAGTTTTGGCTACTCTTATTTTAGGCACAGGGACACTATCCTTCTTCCCTTCTTCTTCATGCTCCTCCTCTTGAGTAGATTCCTTCCTCTTAGAGGCAATATTCCTCTTCTTAGCAATAGGTTTCCTTTTCTTTTCTTCCTCAGCCTCTGTTTGAACACCCTTGATTTTAATCTTAAAAGGAGAACCCACCTTTTCTTCGCCTTTTGGATCTTGCTCATCTTCCTTAGAGGTGGATTGGGATTCCAGGTTTCCCATCAAATCATAGGTGTATTGCTTTCCTTCACTATCCAATTCCAAAATATTATTGTTTAATCCATAACTTAGTATATCTGATCACATGAGCATTGATTTGCTCCAACTCTTTCTTTTCTTCCTCTAGCTAGTCAATTTCACCTATTGGCTTATCCTTGATGGGCTCATAATCATGGTTCTGAATTAGCTCCCCATCATCACCAACCTGGTCTGGGATGGCCTTAATGTTATATAATCTAATCAAATTAGCTAGCAATCTAGATAATTTCTTCTTCAAACCTCAAACTCATCTTTGCAGTTGGCCCAATAATCCTCAATATCATCTTTATGCCTGAATTCTTTACTAGCTCTCTTCTGGGCTCCACCTGTTCTATCAAATTTGGTCCTTTTAGAATGGAATTCCAAGCCAAGAGTTCTCATCTCTTCTTCAAAGGAGTGTGTTGTAATTGAAGAAGGGCAAGCCTCATTGCCTCCTATCCTTAATGGAAAGTCATTTCCAAAACTAGTCTTATGCATGTCCTTCTTCAGAATGTCATCAAAGTCAAAGATCTGCCTTGTAACCTCCAGAAGTATAATTTGGTCAGTTGGATACCTTGGCAGTATGTATGGAGCTCTTTGACAACCACCAATCCTGATGTAGGAGAAGGTGGGAAATTGGATGAACCATGCTCCAAACTTCTGGATTAGTTCCTTTGCAGCATCAGAGATTCTCACATGTTTTGCTCCTTGTAGTAATCTTGTGATGTACATGGTGAATGCATCATTTACCCTTCTATAACTAAAACTGTCCAAATGTAGTTGGGGATAGACCTCATAGATGACATCTTGGCCAAAGATCCCTTGTGTACTCAACCCCTTGTATGGATGGAATCTTGCCAAGGTGTAGACCAAGTAAGATGTCATTGTGAAGCTTTTGGTCTACAATACATTACATAACTACTCATGGATCATGGTACTGATGATACCTAGCCAATGATAGTCTACATTTTTCTCCGTTCTCACTATTATGTAAAACATCCAACTTTCAAATACTCCTGCAATCTTCAAGCCCATCACTCTGCTAAGGAGAGTGATTGCATCATAGTACTCTGACTTGAATTTTTCCTTGAACAACTATTTTGGTAGCTTGGAGATACATGCCTTGGGTTTCTCCAACCAAGAATTGATAACCTACAAAGCCTTGTTTGTATCATCTGCATAGTACTTCTTGGCCATGTCGAGATCGAAACTCACCACATGAAATTTGTTTGGCATATCAAATGTTTGGACCACTGATACAGGAGAGAAATTGGCAAGCACTATGCCTTGTGGACTAATTATTCTCTATGTGTCCGGATCATAGTGTTTGGCACATTACAAGACTAGCTCATAGCACTTCACTGTAGGATGGAAACCAACCACATGAGCCAACCCAGAGCTCACCAATCTGCTAGCTAACAGAGGAGGAGCCTTCATTGCCATTCTCACTTTGAATTCCTCATAATCTCATCTTCCAACATTTGTATCTGTCACTTCTATCCAGATGGAAGCCAACTTGCTCTTAGGGATCTTTATTTTCATGTCCAACTTGATTCTTTCGGCCTTTGAGATAGAGGCTCCCTCATCACTAAGATCCATTAAATTTCCCTTAGCCTTGCTTAATTCAGACTGCATAGAACAAAGATCACAATAAATATCCATTACAACATGAGGGTAAGGGTTAGCTCATCACAAATGATATATTCATCATTCAAATAAATCCAAACAATGATCAAAATCCTTTTGAAATATCATTAAAGCATACTTTCTTCAAAGTTCAGGATTTTCACCCCTTCGCAGAAATCCAACCAAGAAGGAATTTCAGGGATTTTTGGGACAGGCGGAATTTAGCGATGAAAGCACAATAAGCATCTAAAAGTCATTCAATCATCATCATCACCAAAGAAATGCCTTAATACATTTTTTGAATCACTTAAATCAACCATGTGATGCAAAATCATTAACTATTAGCTCATGCATTCCCTCAATTCTTCATTTCCAACAGGTTTTCGGGGAATTCTGTCAGGGATGGAAATCCGTGAAATTTGAAAGACCTCGCACATTTCGAGAAAATGAAGGATCAATGGAAGCTCGGGAATTTCCTATGGCAACAAAATTCAACGAAGTCAACATGGTTCTCCCATTTATGCACATTTTCAAGAAAACGATGAGGTGATGGAAATCCGGGGAATTCCTAGGTAACGAAAATCCGTGAGATACTCGAAATCCTGAAATCTTTGACTCCATCAGTATTTCACACAAATTGATCAAATGATCACAAATTTTGGGAATTGGGCTCAAATTTCGTTCGTCTCAAATCCTTCATCAATGGATCTAGATCTAGGATTTGCTCAAATACAACTTGACTGACCTTGGAAATGGATTCAAAATTGAAACCCTAAGGTTTCACCATGAACACATAGTTTCAATCCCAATTAATTCTCTTACTCAACTAACCAGGATAAATCCCTCTGAAATCTTCAAAGAAAAGTTGTCATCAAGTGTAAATGAAAATCAACAACCCAAATCTACCTAGGACATCAATTCTATCAAATGCAAGGGATCCAAAATTGAAACCCTAGGTTGAATCAAAATCACGCACAAGATCGAATTCAAGGGGAAATCTAGCAATGGATGGCGCAACTGAATCATCAAATTAGTAAGGATGGTCATACCAATTTCAGAGGAGGCATTAAAAGAACAAATGGGGTAACCCTAGTTTAATTACAAACCCTCAACACACTGAAATCCAAATTCAAAGCACATTCAAAACACCATAGAGCCATTGATACTCATTAGTTGAAAGTAAAGGCACCGTAAACATACCATGGATGAAAAGAAAATCGTGAAGATAGTGACTGGCAATAATCTTTGAACTCAAGCAAATGCAAATGGTACCAGAAATTCATCACCAAAGCAAGCAATCCAAAGCTCAAATGCAAGACTCACATGCAACACTTAGAGGTTGAGCTCTTCCAAATTCAAAGCAAGAAAAATGACATCGATTCACAACATAAATTTCCCTTAAACTTCATTAAACACAATTTGCAAAGTCCATACGAAAGTATAAATGTAGTGAAAAGACAACCCAGAACGAGTTTCGAGAATCCGAAGGGGTGAAGGAGTTTCGGGGATTTGAAGACCTGAAGGATTTTGGGAAATTCCGTAAGACATAGAATTTTGCGAAGAGTCAAAATCCCTGAAGCATGATGCATAGCAGTCCCCGTCGGGTTTCCAAGGCATGGATGGAAATCGAGGAATTTCGTCGAGAGGGGAAATTCCTGAAACCAGAGGAAAACCCGAAAAACACTTAGAAGCTTAAGATTTTTCAAAGAATTACTTCACAGGGTCATTTGCACAAGCAAGATAATCATTCAAGCACATCTCAAAGCAACCAAATTTTCCATAATCAAACGATCGAAAGCATCCAAGGCCAAAGCAAGAGAGGGTCCCTGCTTTCAATGGGGCGTGTGTGCAAAACTACACAACATGCTCCTTTGCATAAAACACACCATCCTAAGGGGGGCTACCATGCTATTCTAATCTTCTATAAGGTGAAATCTTTTGAAGATAATTGCTTGGTGTAAAATTTCCTTAAAATTAATTCCTTGATGAAAAAATACCTTATTGAAATCTCTCATTTTCCAAAATGTCGTATTCTCTAAGGACTCCTAAATGAAATTTTCTTTTGAAAAGGATTTCGTAAGCGAAAGAGTCTAAAAATTTTCCTTTGAAAAAGGAGCAATTTTTCTAAAATGAAAGAGTTTGAAAACTTTCCTTTGAAAATTGAGCATTATTTCCAACAAACCCCTTGATGAAAGATTTGGATTTCTTGATGAGAAAATAACTTGTGAAAAATGTGGTGCCTTTTAATTAGAGTTTTCCTTTGAATGGGTCCCTTGGTGTCTTGAAGGGTTCCTTACCGAAGGATCCCTCTTTGAAAAGCCTTCTCCTCAAAAGAATTCTTTGGTATTTTGTAATGTGTGTCTTTTATCTGATATTTGATGTCATGTGTCTTGGTGTCAGACATCTTATATCTTGGCATCTAGCTTAGGGGCAACCTAACTAGACCCATCTTTTTTGTGAGTGTCTTTCAACACAATTTGTAGCAGTTGTAGGCTTATCTATCTGATCAGTGTGTTGTTTCTATATGATTAGGCTGTGTTTTATTATGTTGGCTTGTCTTTTGTGTCTTATGATTATATTTTTTCACCTAACATGTTTTTCCTACAACCTAACATGTTTGTGGTGAGATCATAGCTAGCTTTGTAGGATCAAAGACCCATGTCATCTTCGCATCTTGGTGGAGCTCCCTTTTACACGTCAGGTTATGTCAGATCAAAGATCTACTTCCTCGAAAATATTGGTATATTCTCTTCATTTTGTTTCTACTTTAGCTCACATATGCACTAGTACATATGCTTGCTAAAGTGTGGGAAAAATGTAATGGCGTTAATTTGCACCTAGGAAAATTTCTCATTAATTTACCCTCATTTTGGCCTTACAAGTTTGATGATACAAAACCCACCGCCTTCATTCTAATTTTCCCATGTGTCCCTATCATTTGTGTTGATGGAGAAATTTTTGTCAGGGACGTGCACACGCTGAGTGGAAATTCGTGCATCGTGCTGCCATCCTGACAGATTCTTGCGCTCAGAATTTGCAAAAACATTACGCTTCCTGATTGTTTGCAAGGGTAATGTCTCCTACAAAATCTTGACCAGTGAAAAATGACTCTTTTCCTCCATTTTATCCATTCAAACTTCATTCCATCACTCTCTTACAGTCTCTAGCACATTCCTTCATTCTCTTAAGCTAATTCTCTCATTCTTGCAACACTTCTTGCTTCACTCTCACTCTATCTTGTTGCTACCAGCTTTCTACTTGGTATCTACAACATCTCTTTGCTTCAACTCCATCATCACTGCAGGTTTATGAAGCTCTACCTTGTTGGTGTGCTAGTGTCATTCTCTCCCTTCCTCTATCAGCCTTGAGTGCTTATAGCAGGGAAGGTAACATTGTGCCTTTTCATTTATTTGCATGATTGTCTTGCAAAGTAGCATTCAAGTTGTCATTGTTCTCTGCTTCTTGTGTTATTTCTATTCTCTCCTTTATCATTTTTCTCCATAGTGTTGTGTACTGGCTATTTGCAGAGGTGGGAACAATGAAATGGGGGTCTAACTGAGGCAAACCTAATAACACAACCCAACACTTTTCCTATTTTTGTGTGTGTAGGTTCACGTTCATTTGCTTGGAGCTATAGCTGGAGAACCAAACAATATGTGAGTTATCTCTTTCTCTCTTTCTTTTTCATTTCATTATTAGAATAACTTTATAGTATTCTTCTTGTACTACTTATTTTTACATTTTCCTATTAAACTGTTAAACTACAAAACTCCAATATCAAAGTTGTAAGTAGACCTTGAATATTTTTGATTATCATCTGACCCTCTTTCTGTACAGGATGCCAACGCATCCTTGAGACTCCATCATGATGCACTAAAGTCCGATTCCCACGCTTCCATCCTTAGACAAATAGTTTTCTGATTCACTTTCTAAGACCCTTGTAGTCTGGTAACTTGGTTTCTGAAAAACTATCATTAGCAAAAAGGAAATAGAGTCCTGTTGTTCCTTTCTTTTCGGCCTGCCTCTTCTTTCTTTACCTATTGATCATTTTGAGGTAGTTTAGGGAAGTTCATTCCTTAAGGCTCTCTTGTGACCTGAAGCCTTGGGTGTGACGAATCCCCCTTCTCTATAGGGAGTAAGTCACTCAAAGATGAGTCTCGATAACAGGGCTTGGTAAGGTACTCATGTACCAAAAAAAGTATCTCACAAATAGAGTAAAGGAGAAAATCCAATGAGAAAAAACTCCTCTCCAAAAATAGAACTATATACAAAGGAAGAGGGACTCAAGACCCCCAACGAACAACTTCCTTCACCCCAAGCAACTGTCATAATGCAATATAGCAAGGTGTTGCAAAAGGTTTAGTGAAGATGTATGCAACTTGATCCTTAGTATGCAAATACTCTAAGGACATAACACCATCTTGGATAAGTTGTAAAATGAAGTGCATATGAATCTCGATGTGCTTTTTCTGATGTTGCCATCATTTTTAGTCACTCCCTTGTTGGAAAAACAAGGACAAACAACTAAGAGGGGGGGCGAATCAGTTGTCACAAAATAATATTTTTTTCAAACTTTACTTAATCTCATATCTGATGAATAAGCAATTAACCATAAGAAATTAACACATCAGATAGATAGAGAACACCAATATTTTTTTACATGGAAACCTTGTTAGGGGAAAAACCACGGTGGATGTTAGTCCACAATATTATACCCTGTTAAAAGTATAATGAAAACAATAAAGGGGAATGCACATGCATTCAGGCACATTGTCTAAAGCTCACTGCTTAGTTACAAAAGGGGCTCACTTCCCAACAATACAAAATAGGATTAAATCTGGAGGGTACGAACTGAGAAAATAGTTTCTGCACAAGCCTGATTACAGTTTCAATTAAGCACAAAAAAATCCTTCACTTTTCACTCAAACTACTTCACACTTCGCTCGGTCTTCTTCACACTTTGCTCTACAATTGAATGATATTCACACATACACACATAGGAGCACACCCATCACACTTTACATCGATGAAACAATCATTCTTATATATTCACATCATGGATTACATCAACAACTTAGTCGGCTAGAAAAATAAAACATAT